>CAVNYN010221742.1:6627-32951 GCA_963692815.1 Nyctanthes arbor-tristis
ATTTTACGTGGGATCTCAGTCTCTATTATAAACATAATCATCTAATCTAACTAATTATAAAAATTAAGAACTCACTTGTAGGTTTATATAGTTTAGTTTGACACTATTGTAACTTTCTAAATAAACAATATATGTTGTACTGAATTAAAAAAAAATAATTGTGAAAAGAATCAGTTTAGTGTTTATTGAACTTTTATACTGAAAGTGTTGTATAGTCCAAAAGCAAATTTTAAATTTTTAGTAAATCTAATTGTTTTGTTGCCCTACCAGATCATAATAATTACTAATTAAAAGGTAATATGAATTTTATAAATAATTTTATTTATTATTATATGGCCGGTATTGCTATTTTTTTATAAAAAATAATATGTGATATTATCTAAAAATTTTACAAAATACTAAAAAATAACTGAAAATGAAACGTTATTCCAAATTAACCACACAATAAAAATAAAAAAAAAAACCAGAAAAATTAGGCGCATTCTTCCCTCTTGTTCTAGCCAAATTTGGCATTTTAATTATAATTAATTGAACAAATTAAAATTAGAATTTCAAAAGCTACTTTCTCAGAATATACAGATCTCAATACTTCTCCAATAGTCACTTTCAAAATTTATCAAACACTTTTAATTAGTTGTGCTTTTTTTAAAAAGTAGAAATTGTGTTTTTAGCAGTAATCAAACGAAGCCTTTGAATCCTCAAATAGGTTCTTTTACTTTTTTATAACCACGGTCTCCAACTCTGAAAACATTTCTATTTTACCCACCTAATAATTTGAAGCTTGATCAAAACACAAAATTAAATCACGAACGATTTATCTTCAACCTCTCATGAAAAATAAAGACTCAGATAAGTTATAAACGTTTGTATTTTATTAATACACTTATAATTACTTGCATTGCATGTTACAGGAATGAATGAGTGCCTACTCATTGTAACAAGTTTTATACTATCTACAGTTGAACAAATTTTGTCATAGTTAACAGAAATTGTTTTAAAGAAAGGTAAGCCTTTTTATTTTACAACACAGAAGCCTCACTATAGTGGGCTTTTATGGCCTCGCTATGGTGGGCTTTTATGCCTTGGTTACCAGTCATAGATAAACGAGGGTCACAAATTACATACTCAAGAAACGGGAAAACTGTCTAGTACCTTCGTCAAAATTATCGAAAATTCACTATTTTTGACAAATAAAAATAAAATAAGACATATATATATATATAGGGTTCCAATTATACAACAAATTAGTGTTTCTAAATTTACTTGTTGGGAAAAAATTAATTATTTTAAAAGTGTAGGGTACTCCTGGCCAATGAATTCCACACGTGGACTCTCTACCTCTATTTTTAAACAATAATTATAGAGAGGCATGAAAATGTGATATTAATGAATGACATTCTCACATGGTATACATTCATTAAGAAATGATCGCATGAATCTTTTTTCATCATCTAATATAATTGTGTCATATATACAATGTCACTTATTTATGTCGCATTTTCATATCTCTTTAAAATTTTTTATTTTTAAGACATTTAAACCTATATGTCGGTTGCTTATTAGTTTGAAGCAAAGTTGTTAAAATCGCGATTCGGATCGTGAAATCGCACGATTTTACGATTCAACCTCATCAAATCGATTCGAATAGAATGAAAAATCGCATATCCATATAATCGTACATGAATCGTACTTGAATCGTGCGAAATCGCTTAAAATCGCGATCCCGAGAAATTCTCACGATTTCACTGAAACATACGGTTTTTCTGCTGCAAATTGATAAAATTGGATGTTGGGTTGTCAACTAAGGGGACCTGCAACTTGTTTCCGACGGTAATATGGTTTCTCTAGTCCAAGATCGAGGAAAAAGAATATTGAGTAAGGGATCGGAGCTGTGTTTGATTGATGTCACTGTAGGAGAACAGAAGCACAGAACGATGAAGAACTGAAGAAGCTCGTGTGCTGTATGTGTCTCGTCATTCCCTCTTTTGGATGACACTGGCGTTGGGACTTGGGCAGATCTAGAAGTCTTCTCTTTGCACTGGTTTTCCGTTTGGCGTAGACAGCCGTAGATACATACAGATACAATATGACCAAATCTATTTCTTTATTATATAAAATATATAATATAATATAATAATATAGATATTCATACCTAATCTACAATCTATTTGTCTTTACTTTCTGTTCACGAGTTTTTTATTTGTAAAATTGTATGTATTATTTTGTTTTAACTTTTATGAGTATTTTATTTTTTATTTTTATTTTTTGATAAGATGAGTCTTTTATTTTATTTTTTTAAATGTTGATTATAATAAATAGTTATATTTCTATGTGTGTACCGGTCATCATCGCATCTTTGAAATTGTTGAGGAAAAAAATGCTTTTAGAATTTCTTGGACAATAATATATTTTCAAGGAACGCGTTCAATGAAACAATGATATGGTTGAAGAGATTTGGATATGTATAACCCAAATGTAGCAATAAAAGCAACATTTTCTGTCACTAAAGAAGAAATTCATTTTAATTTTTTTCTACTGGTAATTTTAAATTGATTTTTTGTAGAATTTTACGATTTACGATTCGATTTATCGATTTGATTTTCAAAACTTTCGGCCGATTCGATCTAAAAATACGATTTTAACAATTTTGGTTTGAAGTATCTTATTAACGTATTCGTGTACGACCAGATATTTTCTCTTACTTGCTCAATTATTGATGGAATAGTGTGGGAGAGAGTAGCTGGGAGTGTCACGTGCAATAACCCTAAGTGGGGCCCAGTTCCTTAATTAGTGGATGGACAAAGAAACAAAGCCACGGCCCGTCTCCCTTTCTACAGATAATTATTCATTACTCTTTGAGAGATTTCTATTGGTCCCTGCCTAATTGTACTTTTTAATGTAAGATTCTCATTCTTTGAATCAGATTAGAGACTTTTATTTACACGCTAAGTAAAAGTCGATTTTTATTTTTAATTTTGAGCATATTTTCTCACAATTGCACGGATTCATGATGTTTGTTATGGTAGCAAACAAACATAACACGCTAAGTAAAAGTCAATTTTTATTTTTAATTTTGAGCATATTTTCTCACAATTGCACGGATTCATGTGTTTGTTATGGTAGCAAAAGTGGCCCTCAACGTACGTATTCCAATTCATCTTTTATTCATACTAGTTGTGCCACGTGAAATGTGTTTTTTATTATAATTTTGTAAATATAAGGGATAGTATGTAATAATAAAAATCAATCCAACAACTACATCCATAAAAGAAAACAATGAGTAAATATCAACTAAATAATATAATTGGAAGTCATGATCTCCTATCACATTATGTCATCATACGTCTATATGGTGGATATCATTGAGAACTTACATGTAAGTAGAACCTGCATGTGGATGAAACCTACATCTGGACTCCCAATGATCTCCCCCCCACATAAGCGTCTAGCAATATAAATCTTGACAGATGTTTGAAAGGAGATCATTTTTAATTTAATACAATTATAGTACATTTTTCACTTGATAATGAACAGTTTAAAATAGCAAAGAAAACATGAAAGACCGTAAATTAAAATTTTCATTTGTGAGTATATTCTTGTAATCAGTATTATAAGAGTTGTGCTATTTATTTAGATTGTAGACCGGTTTATAGCATAGTTAGCATTTTTACATTAGCGGTGGGTGAATAATTATAAATACATGGAGAAACATTCACCCACTACATATCTTATAATAAAATACCAACTAAACTGGACATCGGTCTAGATAAATAGCATTATCGTTCTTATAAAATTGTTATATTATAATATATAAAACTAAATAACAACAATTTGGGGGAAAAAAGTAACAACAAAATCATGTTAAACATTTTGAGAAAATTTTATTTTATAACAAAACCAACAATTGTGACTATTTGTGAATTAAGAGAGCATGTTCTTTTCCTTAACTCTTTTTAGTTTACGATTTTTCAAAATTAAGTCATGAACAGTATTGAGATCAAATTCATGAGTAAACACTTTTGTTATAGGAACTCAAAACCAACACATAAATGCAATGTCACATTATCTGATTTTAATTAAGCAGCAAGTTCTCTATAGTTTGTGTTATACGTATATATTTTTTGTTTACTTTTGGTAGAACTTAATTGAATTCATATAAATGCAAGTGAATTGAATTAATTATTAAAATGTGAAGTCGTAAAAAGTAATAGCATTTAATTTAATTTAATTTAATTTACTTAGGAAATTTAGTATTTATTATATTTCAATTTGTAGGAGAAGAATTCTAATTGAAATTAACCAAGTTAGATCACGTTATAAATCATATTACATTCCACCATGTCATGAAATTAGTTTCATAGGTAGCGAATCCTACGTTGTAGATCAAAACTCCGATAAATTTTACTTTTGAGCTCGAATGAACTAATATAAAAATATTGGGATCTTCAGAAAAAAGCATAAAGTAAAAGATAAAACTTTTATTAAATATTTGTGATGATTTTACGAGCGATATGTTTATAATTTTCTTTTTGTTGTTAATTCTTGTTAAAGTAGATGTTGAGATCTTTAATTTTACACATGCATTACATATTTTTCTACTTGAAAGCAATATCATGATTTTAAAAAAAAATGAAAAATAAGCAAAAGCTTAAGCATGAAACAAAACAAAAAGGCACCCAAAAAAAATAGTAAAAGGAGGACCACACATCTTTAATTTGACATCAATATTGTATATTTTCAGTTTCAAAATAACATCATAATTATCAAAAGAATGAAAATAACCGGAAATTGTTTAAAGCATAAAAAAAAAGAAAAGAAAAAAAGGAAAAAGGAAAATGACGACCAAAGTGTGAATAGTAGATTTCCATTTGGCTCTTTTATATATGTAGGATGTAGGACGTATCACGTATGTCCCTTTACTGACACATGTTCCCACCACATTGTGCTATATTGGTTCCATAAAGATCCAGTCATTATTTTTAGTCTAGATTAAAAGTGTCTATAGATATTATAATTGGACTTAAATAAACTAATTTAAAAGTGTTGGGATATTGAGATATACATGGAAGGTAAGAGGGTTTGAGGTGAGTTTAAAAAAGATACGTTCTATAGCAACAAATAATTACACATTATCACGAAATTAAATATCAAAGCGGCAAATACAAAATTATATATCGGACATTAAATTTGATATGTAGTCAGTAAATTACTAAAAATGTTTAAGTTATTGTTTAACGCGTTATTATTACTCTACATAATATAAGAGAACAACCACGAAGAAGGGAGGCAAATGGGTTCTATAGTTGTAGAAAGCCAACAATGAACCATATGACCCAGCTCAATGTTTTTGCCTTCTCATTGGTTCATCTCCTTGCTCAACTTCTTTTGATTCCACATTTCGTTTCGGCCCCAAATCAAAAAAGTTTACCGCCTCAATGACGGTGTCTGATTCTCATTATATTTGTTGAGTTGTAATGAAAAAATGCAAATATAATGAGACGAAATGAGTAATAGATAATGGAAATTTGAAATGTGTAATTATAATTGAGCAATTATCAAATGAGTGATTAAATCAGTAATAGGTGAAATTATTATTTGATAATGTAATGAGAATCAAACAAGTATTGCGTTGTGCCGTTGTCCATCAAATCAATGACAGCTTTTCATCGGATCCTTCATATTTTTGCCTCGAGCAAGGCGTGGCTAGTCTAAGATCGGTCCGGCTACGGAAACCGGCTATGATTCTTTACGGAGTCTGGTCTTCAATCACAGACTGACACATTACCTAACACACACCATATGACAGCATCTCATTGAAAATCAAGCTCCGTAAGGAACCCGGCCCTAGTTCTTTAGAAATTTCCAGTCTAAGATAGCCTAGGACAACTCTTAACACAGTTTTGAGGGCGCGAGCAAAGGGAAAAAAATTCTCGTAAAAATTAATGGTTTTTTTGCTCAAATTAATTAATAAATTTATGTCTTTGAATCTACATGTGGATTTTTCATTACTCAAAAGAGTACCAAAGTTTTTTCCTTTGCAAAACATTTATTAGGCAGTATCTCTTTTATTTTCCATGCCTATAGATAGTTATTCATTTTCTTCGTCTATAAAATGAAGTGTAATAAAAAACTCTATCAACACTTGTATATTTTCGTTTCTCATGTCTTCTTCACATCTATTTTCTCCCTTTGAAAATTTGATCTTCTGAGCATATAGACAACATTAACAATATACTTCCATTCAACTATGTAACCTAACCTTTATCTAGGTTACTATGTTAATGGCGAGTTCTTCTTTGAGGTCAACGAGGCTCCATTTTCTTCTATTATACTCAAACTCAATATAATGAAAGCAACTTTTTTTTTTTGGGAGAAAATTAGCTGCGGCGCCATATTTTTCTTCAAAAATAAGTAGGGATTTTTAATAATATTAAAAATTTTAAAGAACACCTTTTTTTTTTTGGGTTCTTTAAACTTTTGGTGCCAGAAAATTTTCATTCTTACACAGTTAAGGGGCCCATTTTGACTTCAAAATAAATTTTAAGGTCCCGTTGGCTATTTCATTTAAGTGAAGGTTAATATCCCAACTAGATTGTTTCAAAATTAATCGTCTTCAACCCACCTAATATCAGCCTCTAAAATTAATCGAGTCAAAATCATTATTAGTTCGACTTCAATAGTTCAACTCACCACATCAGAACGCTTCTGGTGCCTTTTCTCTAATTTAACCAAGGCGCGGGGCAAGCCTTGATTTCTTGATTTGGGGCCAAAACGAAATATGAAATCAAAAGAAGTTGAGCAAGGAGATGAACCGATGAGAAGGCAACAGCATTGAGCTTGGTCACATGGTTCATTGCTAGCTTTCCATGACTATGGTACTGCAACAATGTTTGCAAATTCTTACATTCTCCTAGTTTCTCCTAAGACACAATATACATGCTTATCTTAAATCTATTGGGTTAATTTGTCCCCAACCTATGAGATAAGAATAGGTTAAGTCCCTAACTTTTTTAAGACTCTCCTGAGTCCCCAACCTTTCATAAACGAGCACGATAAGTCCTTTTTGTCACTATTTATTTAATTTTTTCAACAAAATAACCATTACATCCCTTAACTTTTGAATTCTTTTTTTAAAAAGCTTAAAAATAATAAAAAAGAAGGAAAACTCCCACCCCACCCCACCAACACCAATTGCCCCTAAAATACTGGCTGCCATTTTTTGCAACACTTGGCTACCGGAAATAGTAGTCGAAATTTTTTTGGGAGGGTCCCCCCCATTTGTAGACGCCTCCTTTTTGGCTGCCATGCAAGAAATGACAGCACTTTGGCTGCCATTTCTGACAACACTTTGCCGTTCCAGCAGCCAAAATTGGTGAGTGAATCTCTCCATTTTGGCAGCATTTATTTCCGGCAAATAATGTGGGGGGATTCACCTCCCTTTTTGGCCGCCATTTTCGGTGGCCAATCTTGGGAGGGAAGGGTGGGTTGGGGTTTTTTCTTTTCTTTTTTTAAATTTTTTATTATTTTTAAGTTTTTTTAAAATAAAATTAAAAAGTTAAGGGATATAACGGCTAGTTTTTGAAAAATTAAAGGAATAGTGACAAAAAAGACTTATCATGCACATTTATAAAAGGTTGGAGACCAAAGAGAGTTTTAATAAAGGTTGGAGACCTAATTGGGGACCTTTTCCGAATTTAACCCAAATCCAGTCATCTTGAGAAGTACATTAGCAAATAGCACCAAAAGTCACCTGAACCCTGAGCCAATGCGGTCAAGTTATCCAATAATAACTTGGATACGTCTGTAACACATGCGGAAGGACAGCTATCAGCAGAGGTGATGACGCCTTTTGAATCTCATAATATTATGGAAATTAAGGTCGTGAAGAAGCAACACATATGATTAAGTTGAGACGCATGGATACTGGATGCTAATTAGTCTTGATGAATTGATACTACGTGACGGTGAAGTAACATTTATCATATATCAAATCAAATCAAATTACTAAACGCTAAGCACGCGCAAAACAAACCGAAGACCCCATTAATGCTTTTTCCTTTAATTAGGGCAAATTACCAATCTAACCTTTGGATTCATTTACACTTTTGTCCTTAACATTTAAATATATCGTAGTAGACCCTAGACTTTAAAAAATTAGCGTTGTTTAATTATCCAAATGGATAATAATTTCATTATTAATTATTTTCTAAAATTCATTTGTAGTGTGTCTTCCATAGGAGTTTGTATTGTTGGATTTTCTCTTGTATGTGAGTTTGTATTATTGATTTACTTTATATGTATTTCAGCATGACATATATCTATGCACATTTATACTATTGCAATGTAGGTTTGTAATCTCACTTTCAAAAACAAAAAAAAAAATATATATATATATATTATAATTTAAGTTAAATTTTAAATTCATGTCAAATGAGAGTATATAAAAGTAACACATGTACATAGAAACATACGGCATGCATGTGAAGAAAAAAGTCAAATTAAGTTTCAATATTACTTTTTATCACTACGCACACATGTCAGCTCTAATATACTTTTACATGACGTGAATATAAAATTTAATTTCAATTATAATAAAACGATTTAATTGGTTGCCAAATGGATAATAGTTTAATAATAGTGTAATCTGTAGCAAAGGTCCCCAACCTTTGTATTCATTTTCACTTTCATCCAAATGTATGTATTTGTTTAATTATTAAAATGTTAGGGCATGTTCGGCAACCATTTAAGTGGAATACTATTATAATTGAAATTAAATTTTAAATATGAGTTGAGAATTTAGAAAAATCACACTTTTGTATAGAAAAGTGATACATGTACATAATGATAAATTTTCAAATTAAGTTTCGCACGACTATTTTATCATTATGCACACACATGCTCCTTTTCTATAATCTTAAGTGATGCAATCAATTTAATTTCAATTATGATACGATTTCATTTAAATGGTTGCCAGACAAACCTTAATGTTTTCTTTTAATAATTAAATACATGCATTTGGATGAAAATACAAATAATATAACGATTAGGAATGAAAATGTAAATGAATACAAAGATTGAGGAACCCTGTTGCAATTGCCATTAATAATAAAATTCATCTATTTGGATGAATGACATCAACTTTTTAGAGGTTGGGGGTCTCTTAGTCTAAATTTAAATGTTGGAGATGAAAATGCAAATAAATGTAAGAGTTGGGGGAAAGGGCCTTTATTTCAGTTTCTCCTCTCTCATTTTTTTTTTTATGTGGGGAGCGTGGGGGAGGTTAATGGGAGATCAGTCAAGAAACCATATGTAGGCCTCTGAATCTACATGTGGATTCTTGATTAGCTACAAGTATCTAGTTCATTGCTCTTAGAGATTGAACTTCTTTCCCAGAGAAGGCCGGGGGATCATGGCAAAAACTTTTTTTAACAACTCTGAAAATGAGGAGGGCAAATGGACTTCACTTCTCCAACTCAGCGTGTTATAGTCAAGTTTGCTACCAAAAGAAATGCAATTTATTTCCATTTTCTACTATTATATTGAGACTTTTTTTTTTTTTTTAAATACAATAGGAGAGGTAGGAGAGGAATGATTGGTATAGTTCAAACTTGAGTCTCTTCTTGGAGAGTTGATCATCCAACCAACACAATTTGAATCACTTAATTTGACACAATTTTTGGTCAAGACATTAATAACTATCTTTTAATTTTGTGTCAAGTGAATTCGTACATACTTTTTTTTTTATTATACAAACCAATTTTTTTTGAATTTGTTCCTTTATTTCAAGGATAATGCTATTTATCTAGTCTCGAGACTGATTTCAATCTAATTGTCAAATAAATTAGGGTTAATTACGCCTAACGTTTCCAACCTTTTAATTTATTTTAGATTACGTCCCCAGCCTGTAATTTTACCTCTGGGCATCTCCAACCTTATAAAAGTATTACACTTAACGTCATTGTGACGGTTTCTGTCTATTTCTACCGTTAAATTGGGGGTTATTATGGTAAAATACAAAAAAAATAAATATTTTAATGTTTAAAATTAAAGAAAAAAATTAAGTGGGGGAGACACCCCTTTGGCTGCCGGAAAATGGCAGCCGTCATAGGGACGTTAAGTGTAACACTTCTAAAATGTTGGAGACGTCTAGAGGTAAAATTAAAGGCTGGAGACGTAATCTAAAATAAATTGAAAGGTTGAGGATGTTAGGTGTAATTAATCCAATAAATTAATTCTCCCATATATTTATGCATCCCCACACATCCCTCAACACAGTGATGCCAACTAGTACTTATTTCAGTACTTATTTTAATTTCGCCAAATTATTTAGTTCCAGACATAGAGGATATTACTACTATAACAATTTAATCTATCTGACCCCCAAAAAATGATCTCGGTAAATGCCATTTTTAAGGGGTAAATACTACATATTTAATTACACTAGCAAGTAGCATATGATGTGTAAAATAAAACTTCCATGATCCGTTCATCATCACTTCAATCGACCGTATTTTGTGGCAAAGAGGATGATTAGCTTTCTAAACAGAGGAACCAAATTGCATTACTCTAAAGACATAACTTGAATTAAATAAGAGCTCGAGTTAGGCTCTGTTTTTGTGTGGTCATCAAAAACTCTACCATGAATCTTTCATAATCAAAACCCAATATGTTCAAATTATTTATTCTTCACAATTGCGTGCGTGATCTTTAATTTTCTTCATAATCCAGCTAAAAGTCTACTCTTTCGGGCCCCTTCTATTTCTTTTTGATTAAAGGAGACTTCTTGTATACAAGACAAAATAAAAACAACTTATTGAGAACTAACTCAGTTTAATGGCCTAATCCTTTTGTTCTTTAACTGCCTCAAATTATTTGAAACTTAAATTTTAAAAAAAATGTTTTCTAAATGTTGAATTAGCAAAGGGTTTATTTCAACAATTAGAAAGTTAGAACCATTACAAGAAGTAATTATACTTAATTAGTAGTAAACCCTTGAAAAGCTAGGGTTTAAGTAAAGAAAATACAAATGCCTAGAAATTAGGGTTTGAACGTGCAAGTCACGAGGTAGCACGTGACAAGTTTGGTGGATACGAATAGTCCAAAGGGCTTTGTTTGGAAGTATGTGAAATTATCAATATTTTAATTAAAGCACGCATAGACATTTGCAGTGCCTCACGTGCTCTTGCTTTCCTTTCAAAATATACAGTGCTTCCGTTTGTTTTTTCCGGAAAAACTACTTTTTAGGTCCTCCACTTTTCTAAGACATTACAAACTGCTACCTAAACTTTTTATCTTTGGAGTAGAATACTTCATCTTTGGTTATATAGTATAGGCACAAAAAAGACGTTTGAAACATTTCCATCCAGATTTCCGTTAGTTTAATCCTTGACTTTTTTGACTATTTATATATTAGGGTAAAACTTGTGAAGTTGTGGAGTTTAATCTGCTTATGTGTTTATAGATTTCACCTATCTAACTCGATTACCCAAAATCTTACAATATTTGAAAAGAAACAGAATAATTCTATTTGGACGAAGAAAAAAACAAAGAGTGACAAAAGTCAAGTTTTTGGCCAACTCTTGTAGGGGATTACCATTGATGTAAATGTGATGTGATGTGTTGAAAAATATAATTATACAATGTGCCAGTTTTGTTTAATTTTTTTTACCACTCTTTATTTAAATAGCACAATTCAAACAAAAAATAGGTTCAAGACTCAACTGTACTTTTGAAAGAGTTTACGACTGTAATTGCAAATATCATTTTTGAATTCATCATCAATTATGCATGCATATTTTTTTTTTTTTTTTTGAAGTATTTTCATGCATTCTAAATATGCTTATGGTTGACTTATTCTTCTCTAAGCTGAATAATTCTTTATGAAAAAAAAACATAGAAAGAAAAAAAATGGAAAAAGCAGCGCCCGCATCTTCATTTGGTTCTCCAAATAAGGACTCTTTATGGGACAAAAACTTCGAAATAAGCACTAAAAATCAACACTTGTTTTATTTTATAATTTATATATATATATATATATATATATGTGTGTGTTCGTTTTGTATGCTCTTCCTTATGAGAACAACTGTTTTGTATGCTCTTTCTTATGAGAAAAACTGATCTTGAAAACCCACCCACCATTTTCCCTCTCCGGTGGTTTTTCTATCCAATTGCAAATCAAATGGTTAGGCCACACAAGTTTGAATTATTTTCCCTTTAAAATCACATACTCAATTTATTTCGGTATTTCTCAGTTGGTTGACATATTGTTGTGACAATCGGTCAATTAAAAAACACTTGCTCCCCACACGTCCCTCTCCCCATTACTATATGTTAGCTGGTCATCAAGGGGAGTTGTGCTACAAAAAAAAAAAAAAAGCTTAAACAATTTTTTTTTTCAAAATCACACCTATTAGGGTTTTATTTTTTCACATATCACATCTAAAAATGATCTTCCGCCAGACGTTTGTGAGTTCCACAATATATGAGTGCCTACTGATATCTCACCATATAGGCATTTAGTGGTATAAAACCCCCAAACGGGTGGCGGGAGATTGGAACTAATATCACATCACTGACAATTAGATCACAATCCAACGGCAGAGAAACATCATGTAGTGTCAAGAGAGCGTGACTGGTATTTTCTATTGAAAAAATGTTTTGGTCATGAAATGACTCTTGGGCCTTGTTTGTTAATCTGTAAATCTTTACCGGCCCATTTCCCTATTGGGGTGGGTAGTGTTTCCAAGAAGAACAGCCCAGTATATAAGCCCAATTAGCACTTACGAGGATAAATTAAAGGGATTTTTGTATATAAGTTGTTACATTTGTAATAAATTGGAAAAATACTTTTAATTGTAATTATTTTGGTCTTGAGAGTAGTTATTGGAAATAAATTACAATAATACTTATTACACTCTCAATTGTAATTTATTACACTGACCATATTCTTCCAAATAAAATAACCTAATATTTTTAATCTGTCAATTAAAAATTAAAATAAGTATTTTTCTAATTACAAGGGTCAATAGGTGCGTATGAGCTAATTTCCACTGAATTAAATACACTCTTTAGTGAACTTCATTTTGTTTGTTCATAAATTGTTTAAGTGGTTTAAATGGAATCCATATAAGCTATGCATTTGTACAAGTGATAAATTATATTATATAGATTATTACTACTCGTGGACCAAAAACTTGAATTACGAAAAGTTTAAAGAATATATATACATATATATATTTTTTGAAGTAGAAAAGTTTAAAGAATATTAATTAATATTGTTATGATATATTTTTTGAATTCTTCATATATGACTTTTTCGTCTTTATCCTATCATTTCTCTACAAATATAGTCTAATATTTCTTTTTCATCATCCGTCTCAAAATATAGAGCACTTTTCTTTAAAAATATAATTGAAATATATTAAATTTTTCTTATATATATGCCTCTATTTAATGTGTATTTTTATGAACAAAATAGAATTATATAGTGTTTTAAAGTAAAACTTAGAGGTAAAAAATAATCATATACATTTTATATTATTTGCATATTTATTGTTTTGCTAACTAAACTTGAGGTCTCCTCTGATCAAAGCACGTTGAAAAAATATTAAAATATATCATTATATATCAAGTGTGTTAATTATTTGAAGATTAATTATAAATAAACATGCGGATAAATGTCATGTACTTCCTCTATCCCACTAAAATAAATTTATTTTTCTTTTTCTTTTATCGTAAAGTATATTCTAATATTTTTATTAGATATATACAATTTTTCTACGTCGGTTTAAGGGCATTTCCAACCCACACTAAAATAGTGTGGGTTGGGCTCAGTTTGACTTTTTCTTGGCTCTAACCAAGACGCCATGTTGATCTTCGTTTTGGAGACCGTAAAGTTCCATGCCAAATTTGCCGTGACGCTATAGCTTTGGCGTCCCCTTTTGGAGTTTTATTTATTTATGTAACTACCATTTTGGTGGTTTTTTTTTTTTTTAATTCCACTCCATCAAGTTCAAACTTTTTTTTTTGGTGTGTGGTTCAAACAAAGTGCTACAGTAACTAGGCTTCTCACGTTTTAAGTAGGAGGTCTTAGTTCAAACCACACCTGTCATTCCCTTATTTTCCCCTCCCCTACCCTATTTCCAATGTAAATAATAATAATAATAATAATAATAATAATAATAATAATAATAATAATAATAAGGTTCATCTTTTTTCTATCTTCTTTTTTTTTCCTCTTCTTCTTCTTCTTCTTCTTCTTCTTCTTCTTCTTCTTCTTCTTCTTCTTCTTTTGCGTTTCTTCAAATTTCACCTAATATCAAGTTCAACCTTTATTTTCCATGTGATGATAAATGCAATATTTTCACTCGTTCATTTAAAACTTTATTTATGCATGTTTAACAATTAATAAACGAGTATATTAATTTTCAATATATATATATATATATATATATTGTTGAATATTGAAAGATAGAGAAAATATTAAGTGGAAAATATGTGGAGCTCTTTTTAGAGTATGGATTGGAGAGGTTATTGTGAACTAAAGTATGAAAAATTGTATTTTGAAATGGAAAACTGTAAAATAAAGCTTTCTGAAAAGAGATGGTCTAATATACCCCTATTTAAGACACTTTGTTGCTGACAAAAATCACTGGAATAGTAAACAATAAAATACATATTTTATCCCCTAACAAGAAAATGAATAGTTTCAAGAATAATTTAATAATCATATTATGGTCATAAATAAGAAAACTTAGAAAAAGCTTTCAATTCCAATTACAATTGTTTTCTTAATTTGTGTGGCAAATATGTGGTTGCCTATTAGGTGTATAGTGACTGAAGACTGAAACACTAGCTATTGCAATCAAAATATGTAATGTGTAAATATAATATAACGAACCATATGTTTTTAGGTTGATTAATTCTCCCAAAATTTCCTTATCCTCGCAACAGACACAATACTCTCTCAAATCTCTGCTATACCTTGAACATGTGAAAAGCAACCTTTCCCCTACATTTAACACTAATTAAACTCATGCAAACTATGCCCCAATCATTCAATCAAACAATTAAAAAGGGTACATTAAAAATCAAACTTGTCAAGTTCCTCAAGGCTAATTAATGGTAACACGAAGATATTGCAATTTGATCTTGACAAATTTAAACACCAAATCATGAATGCATGTTTGGTATACAGTACTACACAGATAGATTCAACGTTTCAGTTTTTGCTAATACTGTTGAGTACTGCATATTTTGTCTTATACCAAACAAGCTCATGGTTTGATATATATTACATTTAGTCACAATGGCAGTAGGCCCATTAAAACAAGGGCTTAATTAGTGATTTAACACACAAATTAAGTAAAATATATATATATGCACTGTAGAAATGGTTTATTCTGATCAGCAAAGTTCAGGAAAGCAAAATGCATGCATAAATGCACCATATCACTTGATTATACTACCAGAAGAAATTGGTGAAATTTGATGAAGCTTGTGAATCATCCTCATCATGTGATGGAGAATGTATGTGCCTCCCTTCATATGTGGTTATCACCATTCTTGGATCCTCTGCTAGTCGTTCCACACGTTTTTTCACACGACAGTTATCCTGAGTGCACCGGTAATAGCTCCTAGTATACCACAAAACCAATTACATCAGTTGTTATATGATTCAATTAATTATGAATGCTCCAATGAGTGAACACAATATATGCCAAAGGGTCTATAATAAGGAGTACATTGTATGGTTTGTCACGCTCACGATTAAAGGTAACAAAGTGGTGCATGAAAGAGCCAAGACTATGATACGTTGCGGGACAGAAAATGAAATCTTTTCAGTATCTCAAATCAGTTGGCTAAATAATGGTAGGCCACTGTGGTTGGATTTGTGCTTTACCTAATGCAAATAAAAAGGAGATGATGAAAAAAATGTAAATGGAAAACATTAATGGGGACAATTGAAAACTGGCAATTGCTGGAGATCATTATTAGTAGACAGTGGCTTTTTAGGCTGTGTGGGCTCTCTTAAGCATGTCCCAATTGTCATATAAAGTAAGCGCTTTGTGGTAAATATGAGGAGATGGCTCCTGAAAAGAGGAGAGGGGAAAAAACGAAAAGAAAAAATCTCAAAGATTTCTAATCATTTTACAATAAAAAGTTCATTTTACCTTTTAACCTAAATTCAAATCATGGAAAGGGGATCTCCATAAGATCCTCATGTGAAAAACACAATGACAATCATTTTTCCTTTTTTTTTTTTTTTTTTTTGCTCTCTAGGCTTCAATCTGAACTCACCGAAGGTTTAATTTGATCCATAAGAGTTTCAACTTTCAGACGGGACAGTTCTTCAATATTTTATATATCAAACAAAAGACTGTACGGTAAACCAACTCGTTACAAATTAAAGGAATCCACCTTGCACTTAAAGTGGTATATAATATTGAAAATGCGTTTTTGTGTAAACTCTTCGTTAAGGGCACAAGGGTGAACAAATCAGAACAGGATGGCAGGGGTTGTCAATGTTTTTCCATGATGATTTTACTAGGTTTTGTGGTAATGTATTGGATAATAATGAGATAAATGTGAATCATCAATCAATAATATTAACTAATCGATGATGAGGATAATAATTAACTGCTGGGAGAAAAGAAATTATACTTTCTTTTTTGCTGATTTCATAATTGATCTATGGAGTTTAGATAAATCATTTCTAACTTGATTATTATAAATATCATCATCATACAGGAAACCCTACCAAAGATTTTAATTAGAAATCATGGTTTAATTAATAAATTCTATCTGTCTCCAATTACAATGTACTTAATAGCCTCTAGCTACCGTACTGATGTGCCACTGCAGGGACTGGCTTCATACTATAATGAATCAAATTACTTAAACAGACATAATTAATTAACTGATGAACTGCAAATTTCTAATTTTACTTATAATAAGTTGCATGGGAAATGTAAGGAAGAATTCAATTATAAAGAAAGAAGAAATCTGATAATTACCTAGGATGTTGGGTGTTTTTCACCACTTTCTGTCCATATTTTCTCCATTTGTAGCCATCATCAAGGACATCTATGTCACTCATGGTCTTGAAGCAAAATCTGGGCTCTCTTACCTTTCGTCTTGCCTTAATTTTCTTCATCTTCATTGCCGAAACCCCCAGATAATCTTCTGCTCCACTTCTCTTGATTATGCTCGATGTATCGTTCATTTCTCCCCATGCCCTATTAACAAATTAAAGCATAAACATGATATAATTAAAAGTTGTATATATATGATTGCCATGAAGACAGGTCATATATATATAAGAATTTTCTCGAGGATTTTGGTGACGAAGAGTTAAGATATAGTTTTACCAGTAATTGGCAGCGCTTCTTTGCAAGGAAATAAGCTGGGATCCTGCAGATTGAGATGGAATTTCTTCCTTTTGCTTCTGGATCATAAACGAGTCCGAAAGCATAACCGGTGCATCCGCTGAAAGAGGAGGTACCATGGCAAGACTTTTAAGGGATTGATTGCAACCCAACTGAAAAGTGGTAAAGTTTGAATGCAAAGGGAAAAATCCAAGTTGTGATGACAAATCTTGATCCTCAAACAAATTCTGGTTGAGCATCGTTATCGTTTGGGGTGCCGTACTTGACATATCCTTGTTCCACTTGTTTCTGCGCCTTACAAATTAACAATGGTGTAGAAGATGAGAGGCAAAGGAAGTAATTGGTTCCTTGAATGAAGAGGGAAAAACCTTTTTCTGCCCAAGGTCTAATAGATAGATGGTATATATGGTTTGATGCTAATCTGGTCTAAGGGCTTCTTTTAAACTTCTAGAATACAAATACCAAATTACAGAAATATAATAATTATAGATTAACAAATATTAATCCTCAAAGTAACAAAATACCAAATAAAATTAGAACAATTTTCCAGATCCCATACATATTGCCATCCAATAAGTTTACACAATTCAGTGTCTGCCAATGAATATATATTATATATGAAACTGCAAGCCCACATATGCAGCAAGAAGTTGGTTAATTAATTAAAGCATATATAATAATACTTAGTTCAGTTTGGAGGTTAATGACTTGTGTATAAAAAGTACAAGTATTTTCCTATAAACAAAAGTCATAGTTTATAAAAGGCATTGATGAGTAGGGAACTATATATGGAATAACATGTTGTTTGTAATTCTTCGTTAACAAAATGCACTATACGCATTAATTGTCATTCTATTTTTTCCAATAATAATCCTAGACAAATAGGAACGCGGGAAGCTGACCTGATCTCTTTAATGAACATGAAAAAGAGTAATAAAATACAGAACGTATCAGACTATATATAATTATCAGTGTTTTAAAAAGCGTGAAGTGGGAAAAAGCGTCGACCCGAAACTTCAAGCTTTTCTAGGTGCGCTTAAGCGTTAAAAAGCGTTTTTCGATTTTTTTATTTATTTTTAATTTTTAATTAATCTAAAGCTGTTAAATATTTAAAATGATGTATACTAAATTGAAAAACACATCTAAAAACATAAATATTATATCTATATTATAATTTTAAGAGATATTATACAATTTAGTATTTTCAAAAGGCAAAAAGTGGATGATTCTTACTGTTATTGAGTTTAATGACAATATCTAATGAGCCTAACATTATTGAGTTTTAGACTTTTAGTTATTAAATGGCCCAAACAAGAAAAAAAACCCTAATATTATTATTTAGACCATTAGCTATGAAATGACCCAAATGTGATTAAGGGTTCAATATTAAAAAAAAAAAATTGCACCTAGGTGGTCAACGAAAACCGTTGACCGCTTTTTTCACTCTTAGCCCAAAAGCGAAGCGCGGAGGCGGCGCCTAGACGAGCTTTTTAGAACACTGATAATTATCAAATGAAGTAATCACTTAACTCATTTTCCATCTTGTTTGTACTATATATATATATATATATATATATATATATATAAAGCAGAAGTGCAAAGAAAAAGAAAAAACTTCAGAGACTTTTCATTTCACACAAGTCAACTATGCACTGTGGAATAGGAAGGTTGGACAAATTGGGCTCTATAATCCATGTCCTCTTTTCTTGTTTTTTACTAGTACTGCAACAGTGGATCATCATCAACTTTTGCTGATATGTGGGTTGTCATCTTTCAAGGATCCTAAGGTAAAATAAAGTTAGCAGATATATTTTATAGCTAGATGAGTACAAAATAATGCACAGAAAATTTTGATTAAAAATTTTTCAAAAACGGGGAAAAAGGGAAGGAATATATCTATAATGTGTGTGTAGGGTGTGTTGTATGAATATCTAGGGTTTCTTTTTTGTCACCCATAAAAAAAAAAATGGATGGATGAGAGGTATAAATGATGATGACTCTTGGTTGAAAATGTCATCCTCTGTGTATGATTGATGATGGAGGGCCTATTTGACTTTTGGCAATTAGGAAAAAAGCTTCTTACCTTTCCACGCTTTACTTTTTGTTAAATTAATTAGCTTTTTCCAAATAAAAATATGTAACTCTACTTTTTCTACCCACCATTTCTCTAGTTCCAAACAAACCCCATAATTATATTGTTATGATATCTTCATTTACACACATTAATCTTTGTTAACTTCGTATAGAAATTTTTGTCTTGTCATCATTGATTTCTTGCAGGAACCAA
Organism: Nyctanthes arbor-tristis; assembly: GCA_963692815.1. Taxonomy (NCBI): domain Eukaryota; kingdom Viridiplantae; phylum Streptophyta; class Magnoliopsida; order Lamiales; family Oleaceae; genus Nyctanthes; species Nyctanthes arbor-tristis. The sequence goes on from CAVNYN010221742.1 coordinate 26,302, forward strand.
TTTGATCAACTTCATGTCATTGGGTAACAATTAAAGTTGCAAATTAATCACTTTCTTTTTGTCATTTAGTCTCGCTCTTTTACCCGATGATTGACACAAAAATATATCACCCAGGAGACATGTAACAACAAGAGACAGATATGGCAATGGCGAGTTAATTATTATTATTTTTTCTCGCTAATTGTTAATTGACACAATAATTTACCAATTGACCGATAAGAGATCTTTTCTCATATATACTTCTTATATTAAGAACTAAGCATTAATATATGAAAGAGGGGCGGGCAATTAACAACAATTTATTCGATTCATAATTGTTTATATATATATATATATATTGTTATCTATCCATCATTTTTTTGACTAAGTTGATAGTTCATAAGGGTAATGCAAATGATCTCTATAGAGTCATATTGGGTTCTATGTATAAAGCCCAACTGTAAATAAAAGTCAGTCAAATCACATGTGACATGTGACTTACAAACTCGAGAATCAAATATTCATACGGTATTTTAACTTCAATACAAGTTAAGGGAAAAAATTGGTATGTTTTATAATTCAACTAATTGTTATTACTTTTTATTAAAAAAAGATTTTGTTACATGATTTTTTCCCCCAAAAATGGAGGGTGACGTTTGCATGACATCACTGCTTTGCAACATATACAGTGAATCCATTTTAATTTTAAAAACAATATATTTGTATCTGGTTAGGCAGAAAAAGAGAGATCTATGAGACAGAGAGAATGGGTGTTGGCAAACACACATCATTTCTTTTGTCTTTGCCCACGTAGGTGCCATCATGTTTTCCTGATTTTCCTTCATAAAGAATTAAAATTTATCTTTTTTTTTTTAAATTCTATTTTTCAAATTTCGGGAACTATTAAACTTAGCGGAGTTACAACGTGACTTTAGTCATATCAAGGGTGGCAACGGGTCAAGTCATGTTCAAATAAAGGATCGGCATTGATATACTTCAATGTTGATTACTGCTCACTCTATTCATAGACGGATTATAAGTCATTTCGTCTAAAGCAAATTCGTAGTCTATGTTGATTATATTTATAGGGTCTTTAATTAGTAGCTTACGAGTTGAGCTGAGTGTGTTACCATCACTTTTCATGAATGGTGCAAGTAGCATCTTATTCCATTTTTTCTCTTAGTTCACTCAATTTCTCGGCTAAAATAAATAGAAATAAATTAGTTTGGGAGGTTGTAATCAAGCTAAAATTAATTTATAATAGTTGAAATGGTCCTAAATATTGGTAAAGGGAGCTATTTAGCCCTCGACCCATGCGGGCCATTTTCTATTTTTGTCATTTTATTATAAAAGTTGTTGTTGTGGGTTTTGCCTCCCCGCCACCTTGGGGGTGGGGGGGGGGGGTTCTTTATAAAATGGAGATAAGGCGTTTACAACTTTTTTCACACAATTATAGCACACTATTTAATTATACCAATAAACTATTTTCCTACCTACAATTACAGTATTAAACTAAAGGCATATATAATATAATGTTCACTATTGATTTGACATTATGTAATCTATCAGCACTTGCACTCCAAGTCCACATTAAATACATATATATGTGTGTGTGATTTGAACCTCTTCTCATTCTCCATGCTTTTGAACCACTCTCCCAATCTCCACTTGCGTTACAAATCTTCATTTTTCGACATTGTTATGTGACGATAATTTCTCTCGTACCCTACAACTTAAGAGTAGTTTGGGAATTTTTACGGAAAATTACTGAACTGATCTACATGTGATGTTTCGCGCAGTTCCGTTCACCCGCCCACTGTGGGCGGTGTAAGCTGATGTGGCACACACATGATAGCCTGCACAGCTGATGTGACACTCACATGGCAACCTCAGTAGGTTGCTATGTGTGTACCACATCAGCTGTGCGCGGCTGTGGGTGGTGTGACCCCCCACAATGGGCTGGTAATCATTTTCAGTGTTCCGTGCATGCTTCTAAGAGGCTCGCTGAAAATAAATTGCACACTCCGCCCACCCCCAAAAAAGAAAAAGGAAAAATAAATCCTGCACCTTATCATCATTCCTATCATATGTAAAATAATTCTTGGGATCTATTCAGTTGAATTATTTATGTACATATATAAGAGATTTTTTGTGTTATGTGGAGGATAAAGATTTTAGTAATCGTGTACTTATTTTTGCATTATATTTTATCACATTATAATTAATGTATATATCTTAGTACATGACATTTATTATTTTTACATCTCGTTGAAATAAAGTGAAAATGTTTTTCGATTATTAGTTATTACGTAGCTGACTCTGTCCAGCCCAACCCAGGAATGGTTCCAGAAAGCCTAACAACGGGCTTTATTTCCAAGAGCCCAATAAACTAGCTACGTCATGCTCCACTGTTTCTTTTATGCAGCCTTGCTTTGGTGTACTCAGGTTTATGTACCGGTGTGGGAAGCAAGTCCAATTAAATAATGTCTTTATATAAAGCTCGGTTAGTTTCATATTTCACCCCTAACTTTTGTAGTTAGTATCGCCTAGGTTTTCAGTCTTTTTTCTTTTTCAACCTCTCAGTCCCTAACATTTCATTAATTAGCACAAGAGGTTCTTTGTTACGGTTTCCATCTATTTCTTCGTTAACTCTTGGGTCAAATTACTATTATGACCCTATTCCTTTTAAACTAAAATTAATAAGGTTCAAAATGATAATTTGACCAAAAATTTAACAGAGAAATGGATGGAAACCATAAAAATAGATATATATGTGCTAATTAATTAAAGGTTGGGGACCTAGGCGATATTAACTATAAAGATTTGGAACGAAATGTGAAATTAACCCTATAAAGCTAGATTTGAACTTCCTCAAATGTTAAACACAACTTTCATATGAAATACAATATGGGATTTTATCAATATGGTTTATTTATGGGTTAATTTCACAAATTATTTATGGAAACACAACTATCATTTTGTTAGATACGAAATAGTGTACATTATTACATGTGTAAGTAGTGATTGTCCTTTTATGGCAAATGTAAACAACTAAGTTTGTCAGATTATATTAATGGGATGAATATTTGTAAGATTTCAATTATAGTAATTGCCATGTCAAATGTGTATAATAGAGTACAATGATTATTCTTATTTATAAATATAGAACTAATTATAAATGAATCTAAACGAATTATTTTTAAAATTTACAATGGTTAGGATATATATATATATATAGACACACATTGTGTGTGCGAATTATATACAAAACCAAAGTAAATGCCCCATCTTTTTATTATAGATAGATTTTGTGACTTTTTAAAGAGCACTATGTTTTGATTATTTATTCAAAGTTTTATTTGATATCGAATTTCTTATCTATTTTAATTTCCTTTTTTTAAGGCTATTTTATTTTATTTTATATATACTGCGGTTCCAAAAAAGATTTCATTTCAAGTTATATTTTTTATTATATTATTATTATTATTATTTTGAGGAAAAGTTTCATTTCATTGATCATGAGAAAAAACAGAGTATAAAAAGAAATGTACACAATCCACGGAATTACAACTAAAAACAAAAGATAGTGACTTGGTGGCGACTAGTAATGGAGTAGGCAGTCATATTCACCTCTCGGGGAACATAACTACACGTACCACGAACTATATTCGCCAAAAGTGATTTAATCTCGCTTAGAATTGTCGCGTTAGGGTGATATTCCAAGCTAATCTATCCCCTAGAATAGCGCAATTTAAAGTAACCATAATTTCATTTTACAATGTAGGCTGATATTATGGGATAATAATAAAGAAAAGATTTGAAAATATATTGAGATAATTTTCTTTAATGTACAAGGAGAGATAGAGATAGGAGAGAGGTATATTTAGATGAGTAATGTACAGGAGGGGAGATGTCACAATGTACAGGAGGGGAGACGTCGTTAGATTATATGTGTCTTGGTATAAGGAAAGAAAGATTAAAAATTATGATAGATTGTGGTGAAAGGAAAGAAAAATATTATTTCAAATAATCTATATATATTATATTAATTAATCCACTTAAGTCTAAGTACCTTTTGTACCGTGATTTTCCCCTTTTTTATTTAGTAAATTTTGAGGTAACTGTTCTTTTCCTTTTAACAAAAATATTTGTGAAAAAACTCAGAAAAGACTTGAACTTGTGACCATTGTGTTTAATGACTAAACTTTAACCATTTTTCCTATTTGTTTTGTTTGTTAATTTTTTCACTAATAAATTAAAATATCAAATCTAAAATGTCAATTCTAAAATAAACTCTAATCCATTATAATTCATTAATTCACCATCTCTATAGTGTATATTGGTGAGTTTAATGTTATTTGAATTTTTTAATGCATTTTATATGTTTTTTTTTTGAATTTGTTTGTTTTATTAGGATTTTTTAAAATGAGGTGAATAACAGATATTTTTTTCATTATTGTATATATATACGAATGATTATATATAAAAATGTATGTTATCTTTTAAACGATCATGAACTTTATGATTACTAAGTTCATCGATCTTATTGATTCAATTAAAGTGTACTTGTGCTTTTATATTTTTTACAGTGTGTAAATATTATAGATTTATATTTAACTATCTAATAATATATTTTAATAAGTTTTTTTTTTACTCGTGCAACGCATGAGTAGTTTAACTAGTTCCAATTAATTAAGTTTATTTATTGATGTAATCTTATTTACGGATAGTTTTTTTGTAATTAAAGAAATTGTCGTGTAAAAATTGTAGTGGTGTTATATTTAAAAGCAATTGTTAAGGTGGTAAATTCCATGTTTCCTCTTCTGGAAGAAATAGAATTTTAGGTAAACTAGTTGCACGCCCGTGAGTTGTACGGATGTATTCCACTAACAAAGTAAAATATATTGAAATAGGATAACGTTAAAAAAAATTAAATAATATTACAACTTACAAGAACAATAAATAGTAAAAATAACATTCATTGAAATAGGATAATGTTTAATCCAAAAAAAAAAAAAAAAAGTTACAAGCACAATAAATAGTAAAAATAACACTTTTTAAATCGAGTGTATTACAATATTTTCTTATATATAACATTTGCCGTTTATCTTTATATATGGTATCTTAAGGCCAAAACAATTTGCAACTCTCACTACCATTAGTTCTCGTAAATGTAGATGCTTACTGTTATACACTTGTTTCACACACTTGGGCAAGCTCTACAACCGCGCAATATACGGATATGCTACACTGAAAATAATCTCCCACTATATGTATGATGGGATTACACACATGTGGCGAGAGGTTATTGGAGAAACCTACACACTGTTAGCCCCTATATGTGGGGCCCACATAATTGTCTCAATAATCTTCCGCTACGTGTATGTATGTGTGAAGGAATATACATCTGGTGGAAGACCATTATTGTATTGACAATTTACAATGTACTTCTTGTCTACTTTAAAGTCAAGAAGATATCAAGTTTCTGATTTTTCAAATTTTCCTTATTCATGTAGTTCAAGTAAAGCATTAAGCCAAAATATTTATAGTCTAGTGTCATTCTTATTGATTGTCTACACTATTAGTCAAAGGTTCAATTAAACCACCCGAGCAAAAAAAATTTCACTTTTTAATGTCAAAAAATGTAAACCATTAAATTCTTACGACGCTCTTCCGATCTCTTTCACACCAGAATACGAAAAATTTTCCCAAAACCTATCACACTTCAATTATACTTATCTAGAAAAAACAACCTCCATCCTATAAGAATGATCTATTTTTTATTTTTCATCCGTCTCAAAATATAGTCTACTTTTCTATTTAAAAAGAGTTGGAATATTAATTTTTTTATATCTCTATTTAATGTGTATTGTAATCAATCAATAAAATAATATTACATCAATCCCACAAAGATATTCCCCTTCCAAATTTCACACTGATTAAGAAAATGTGATTAATGTACCTGGAAAAGTAAAATTAACCCACAGAATCCCTATAATACTCTTATTTACTAATGAAAGGTTGATTAGTTCATACATAACTAAGTTGACCATATTGTTAGTGTGGTTAATTTTAAAAATATTAAATATGGGTATATGATAGTAGAAAGAAAATTTTAATGCATCTCTAAAAAGGAAATGAGAATATAATTTGGGACATATAAAAAAAGAAGGGGAGAATATCTTTTTGGGACGGAGAAAGTATTATTTAAAGTGTAATATTTAATAAATGAAATAGTATATTAGGAAATGAAATTAAATTTTACATTTCCAACACTATTAATTGTAATTTTCTTAATATATATGAAAATTAGAATTGAGCTATCTTTATAGGATAGGGGTAATATTTATGTAATCAACAAAAATAATTATAGTATCAAATAGTTTTCTTCAATCAAACACCACGAAAAATTGAACTTGTAGCAATTAAAATCACGCATTATAACTATAGAAGGTAAACCTTTTTTTTTTTTTTAAATGAATTCAATATTATTGTCAAATTAGCTTACATGAGAACTTGGAGAAGAATCAAAGACGTGATGAACATATATCAAAAATTGAAATTTTCAAGAAAACAAAATAGTAGTAGTTCGAACAAGTACTGCAATGTAAATTATGTTTCGAATAGGAGGATTTGGGTTTGAACCACATGATGTCCCCCCCCCCCCACCA
>CAVNYN010221745.1:0-14776 GCA_963692815.1 Nyctanthes arbor-tristis
TTATTTTTAGACTTCTAGCTAGTTCTTGTCTCCCTTTTTTTTCTTTGATTTGTCTAATTATCTCCCTTTTTTTCTTTTTTAAGTTATGGAGGAGGCCAATTACCATCCATACTGGTTTGACCTAATTTTTAACAGTTCACGATACATTGATACAATTACTAAACCTTGATTTCCACTATATACAATCCTTAACTGCACTTATGAAATATGGGTTAATTATAGAATATTGTTATAAGTTCAATTGAGAATTAGCAACCAGAAAATCAAGTTCCAAAATTAACATTAAGCCAAAAGGTTGGTTGCTATCAATTATATATCCATAATTAAACTGCGGCTTTATGAAATTATATATCTTATTAGAATAACTGATTTGTCTACTTTATTTTCAAAAAAACTAAAAAGTTCTCGGCCTACTTAGAACTGATTGAAGTCACCACTTTTAATCAGGGTAAGCGTCTTGTCCAACTTTGAATAGATAGTAAAATGAGACAGCGAAATCAAGAGTCAGTTATATTCATTGATCTACAACGAACATTTGGCCTATTACTTTTGCCGACAAATCATTTACGTACGTAGTTTGCAAACACATATATAACTAAGCGTTCAATATATACTCAATGATATACACATACAAGATTGAATCATGAAATAAATACATAAATCAAATTATTTAAATAATTAGGAAATGTTTCCCTACATTAAATTAATTATATCTAAAGCCCAATCGTGTTACTTAAAAATAGAAATGACCTAAAGGACACCATTCTACCATTAATAAAGTTCCATTGCTCTCTAACTATGAAATTCAAAAGCACGTCCTTTTTTTTTCTTTCTTTCTTTCTTTCTCATCAACTATCTGAATAACAGTTCTCATTATTTGAAGTTAAAAGATTGGTAAGTTTCCATTTTTGTTTCTAAACACTTAGTTCTATTCTGTTTAACAACAAATAATACAACCTAACACACAACGTTAATCCTCAAGATACAAGGTCAAATACAGGAAACTTGATCACGTAGTTCCAGAAATGGTTAATATAATGAATGAGAATCAGTCATGTAGCAAGAGAAATATCACATCTATTTCTTTCACCTATCACGTTCTATTTCGCCATATTAATCGGTGTTTTGGCATACTTAAAGCCCCATTAAGTATCTGATATTGGCAACCTGCAACTGGAATTGGAAACTCCACGATTGGAACTCAAAAAATAATATCAAACAAATTCTAAATGGAAAATTTCCCATTCCAATTCGGTGCAGCAAAATCTAGCCGTGATGTTTTCTCTCCATTTTGACTTTACAAATTAAACACACAGAAAAGAAAACACCAACGCCAAATTTCCCTGAATCAGTATTATGCCAAACGTTTTTTTTTTTTATCGCAGAGAATAGAGCACTTCACTTTAACAACATAGAAAACAAGAATAGAGCACTTCATAATAATAATAACAAGGAGATGAGGTCCAAAATAATTATAATTACAAAAAACCAAAACAATCTTATTGAACATAACAAGTATGTAGTGAGAATTGTAGGAGAAAGATGGTAACTTATCGGTTTTGAAGCTCACCGTGGGAGGCTGCCGGAACATCTAGGCCATTTTGCCCAAATCACCACCGGAAAATAACAAGAAAAGAACGGTCGAATGTCAATAGGTCGAGTAATACAACGCGGGCAGCAAGAATTAATTGAAAAAAACGAAAAACTCAAATTCTCGAACCCGAAACTTACCCTTTCGCAGCTACCGGAAGGGAGGGCGCGCTCTCTAGCCATAGGTCGTCTCCTCCGCGGCTCGCCGATGACCTCCTCAGTCGGCAGGAAATTTTTTGGGTGGGGGAGGTGGTCGGATTGTGTGTGACAGAGAGAGAGAGGGAGAGGGAGAGAAGGGGGGAGGCGGGACGGTTGAGGAGGGAGTGGAAGGGTTCGTGGGAATGTGACAGAAATTAGGGATTCAAATTTTGGTTTTTTGACTTTTTTTCCCCTGACTTACCCAGTCACCACGGCCACGTCAGTGCCACCTCAGCCTCGCACGGTGTAACCCCGGGCGACTCCCTTGGGTGAGCAAAACCGGGGGGGGTGAGCAAAACCGGGGGGGACACTACCCGTCAAAAAGTGATAACTAAATTGGAAAAATGGATCTCTGATCTAAAAGTAACGTTATTATTAAATATCCAGCAAAAAAATAAATACATAAATAAAAATATATGAAAACTTTTGAGTCATATAATTGAAAATGATCTAATGGTAGATATATAGTGACGTTTATGTGACACACCACATCTTACTCTGTGATGTGATCTGATGTGCCAAATGACACATTTAACACGACACATTATCATTTGGCGTCATAATACCACAAGACATTTAACATTAAATCATTACTCGCCATGTAACTATTGCGTCCTACATCCGGCACACCCCTCTTGGGTCATGTCTGATCAGGAAATTAGTAATGGTGGATATCATTATGGGGAAAGAGCCAAAACAGTTAATGGCTTGTCTTTCTTATTGTTGATTGTCAGGGCATAGTTAGCTCAACCCAACAAAATGTTCACCCGCGCCACCCACATGTGGGATGGCCAATAACAGCCCCTCATGTAGGTAGGGTGGCGGTATAACCCTGCTACCCTCTCACGGGTGAACACAACTCACCTAAATTGAGGATGGTAGATTCCAAAAATCAAAAAGTCATTACGTGCCACCTATTGTTAGAAAAATTGTAAACAAGTATATAGAGACAGAGAAGATGTTTGATTCTCTTTTGTAAAGTGACTTATAAGGAAAAATTATAAGTTAATGAAATGAGTGGTGTAGATTTAATGAAAATTTGAAATTTGTGATTATAAATGAGTAATTGTCAAATCAATAATCAAATCAGTGATATGTGACTTATAAAGAGATTTGTTAAAAGAAGATCAAACAAGCACTGATTATCATGTTGGGATGAGCTTTTAGATTTTTAAATGATAGCCAAATGATAACCGGAGGCTCATGTGCGTGTATTTCATTGAATTGGTCGTCAGTTGTCACATGATGGAGAGTATTGAGGTACCTCCTTTCTTTTAACGTTACCTGTTTCATCAATCACTATCAACAAAAATTCAAAGAGCATTGCATGCTTGCATGCATCCGATACCATAAGAAATAAGTAATTCCTTCTTCCAATACTTGCCAACACAAAATCTTTCTAATTAGGTAGACTAGATCACGTTTCATGTACATACACCGGAGGATCATAAATGTGTGTTGGGCAGAGAAGTAGAGTTGCAGTTGGAGTCGGAGCCTGCACGTTCAGCTATTGAAAATGAAAATCATCGACCCTGCCTTATAGAAGAAAGGAGTAACAAACCAAAGTAATAATACATCTTATTTACAGAAGATAGCAAGCCAATGGATATTGTAATAGCCAAGCAGATCTCGACCACACATTTCAAGAGTCAACGTGTTCAGCTACTTGCAGAAGATTTGAAGTACATGCAAATGGGGGGATCGATCCTGAGGATCGAGAGAACTGCAGATGGTATGGTCCATATTCCATCGCCACATATCAAACCAGAAGCAACGGCACCTGCATAATCTTCAGCATCCTTCCTGTTTATCCGCTCCCAGATGAACAATATCACGGTACCAATAAACATGTCAATTGCAAAGTAAGCTCCAATATAAAACGGGACTGCCATTGCCATTGGGATGGGAATAAACTGGGAAACCTTTTTAGGAGCCACATCTCTCAAAAGGTTTATAGCCAGAGCTGCAATGAAGAAGCCAGAGCATAGAGCCAGACAATGCTTGGGAAGTTCAGAGAAGCCCTCAACTCCCAAAATCGCCATTTCCCTGTATATAACAGCATATGGAGCCTTGTATGGACTATCAGGGGTTCCAATGTCAAAAGCAGTCCAATACATCCAAAATGTGAGGGGTGCGATGACACATCCCATGGCTGTTCCAACTAACTGGCTCACAAACATAGATTTTGCTGACGATAAAGTAAGGTAGCCGGTTTTAAAATCTTGCATTAGATCAGCAGCCGTTGAAACAATTGACATCATAACTCCACAAGCTGCCAATCCAGCTATGACACCACCATTGCTTCCAACAAGTGAAGCAATAATAAAGAGGCCAATCTTCCCATAATTAGAAGCTAAGCTCCAGTCTGTAAGCCCAGTACCATATGAGTTGCAGAAAGCAAGAGCAGGAGCAATTATATAGGAACAGAGGACCAAATACCACTTGAGCGGTGGAAAGATCATAGGCATTGTAGCAGTAGATATTGCAGCCAGGACAACATATCCAGAAGCAGCAAACCAGAAAGGTATCCTGTCTTTCAGGAAAACTTCATCTCGTTTCCTCTGCTCCTTGAGTAACTTGGAACTATCACCATCTGTTGACAGAGCATCCATAATTAAAAAATAAATATTAAATTGTGCCATGTTCACCAACATATTGATGTCAAAAATTGATGGCGACAATGCCACCAAAGTAAATTTTCCGATTTCCTCATTATTTGGAAATCAAGCCGAAGGACTTTGGGGTATGGAGTTTGCGGCAGGGGACAAGGTCTCTAAACATGATGTATTTAGATGAGTCTGTACAGTGTGACAGTTAAAAACACTCCAAATATACATACGCTCAACATAATAAATAGCAAAAGGATTTGTAAAATTTCAACCTGCATCTTCATTGATGAGTGGAATTATTTGATGCTTGCTGCTATTGCTGCACATTTCCTTAATTGTTATTGCTATTATCTTGATCAAATTGTAAATCCCATCACCAAGAATTAGGGAAATAGCAATGAAGACCTGCAGACAGATATATTAAAATAAGTTTATTGCTAGAAGAACAAAGAAACACATAATAGTAGATTCACAATCAATAAAGAAATACAAATGAAGATGTTAAGATGTGACCATATGAAAATAAATAAATAAATAGGAAAAGAGCTGAATGCTTAAACCAACTGATGAATGGCACTCACTGAGAAAAACCTAACAAAATCATATTTGAGGTGATCAGACAAGTTCAATTTGAAAAAGCAATGTGATTCCAGTACAGTATGCAAGAGAGTAGTGATACCAAATTAACATGGCTAATGTGATGGGGAAAGACTTGATTTCATTGGATCTTTAGTAGACAGGATTGTTGGTTGTACATCCCATGTAGTTGCTCCACTATTAACTATATTAATTGTAAAGAAAAATTGTTTGCCATATGTTTTCTTGTGAGGGGTGGGGTTCCAGGTGAGGCGCCATCACTTTCATGTCATGTCCACGGAATTCTGACGACATTTTACAGTACTTCATTATAGTGGAGTTTTGCGGTACGACTAATATTATTTATCTATTTATTACTATTTATCATGGAGTATGTGGAGAAGCCACAGGTCAGCTTGCCACAGGTCCAGACCAAATTAAGTTCACTTGTGCAACTCTATATATATGCTCAAATTAATCAAAGTACCTTGTATCCATAAAGACCTTTAAAATCATTGCTGTCAAGATCAGCTGGATACCAATCACCAGCACGTTGAGAGATGAATGGCCAAAGAAAGCCCCATGATATAATAGCTCCAAGAAGCACCGAGCAGTTCACTATATGAGGGCAGATAAGACCACATCCAACATAAGTTGGACTAAAGTCAAAATAGAACCTGCATCACGGAGTATAGTTTAACAGCCAACGCATCAAAACCTTCTCCGTGTTAACAAAACTTGTTTGATCAACTAATTTTAAAAGTCATAGAACTTTCTGAGAAATATCATTCCAAGTAAGAAAAACCATTAGATGGAACTAGAACAAAAGTGAATCCGTATATGTACAAGATTTCAAATTAATAGTCCACTTAGTACTCATATGAGGCACATACCAAAACACATTATATCACGAGAAAAATTAACCAGTTAAAATATATAAAATATCACTGTAAAAGAATTTCTAGATTTGGCAGTCTGATATGGTACACATGTAAGAGTTGCTGTGACACCCACCCAGCAAACAGCCAAAGGATGGTGATAAATTTTCCGTGGCTGAAGGACCACCAGAGAAAATTTGATTGTGGTGCTATTGATGGAAGATCACTATTATGAAGTGCACCCTTAACTTTTATTTAGCACTTTTTGAAATAAACAAATAAATAAATAACTTCAATTTCTCTTTCCACTACTTGTTTGTGCGAAAGAATCTATGATGTATAAAATTCCAGGTTTGTTCTTTCTAGTTAGTATTATAGCTTTTTTAATAAAAAGAGATTGTTGTTTGAAATGCGTGGTGGAAAAGTGGTGAGAGATTATAGGGAATTGTGAGAAATAATTATTTAGAGAGAATATGTGGTTGGTGTAGATTTGAATTGTTGAGTTTTTTTGTAGTGGAAAAATAAGCCATAGAGAACGAGGCAGCCATTTACATATGTCATAGCAGGCAAATACAAGCTAAGATGGTAAGCAGCAGATTCAAATACAAAAGTCCACCTAAACAGAGGTTTTCCGTGCAGATTTTTTCCCCTCTCTCTTCCCCCCTCCCCTTTTGGATAGTCATAAACTCACTGAAGTAAAACGCAGCATTGCCTAGTGACTTTCTATCTCTGGTTATTTGCAAATTTTGCAAATGTTTTCTGCACTCCTTCACTAAAGATAATGGATTTACAGGCTCAGGTCTCAGTCAAAGCCTTAAATATAAACTAGAAGCAAAATGAAAATTCTTTAGTACTAAAATTACAAGCTTACGTGTTTTTATAAAGGGTCAATCCGAGGCTAGGAAAGTTATCAAATCCACATGAATCACCAATACCACTGAAGAACCATTTAAAGCAGCTCCAGACAAAACTTATGCTCAAATATTTCCCGAGACACCGCACCTGCTTCCTGAGAGTATAATACACACAAAAGGAAATTCGATAAGGACCTTAAATGGATTAAGATCAAAGACAAGAAAGAACATTCCTGGACACTGTCCTATTTAGACACATATCAATAAATTTTAGACATAAGATGGACACCCACAAGCCTCTGAATTTGCACGAAGACACACGGCATTTGTTATTTTTTTCTTTTTAGCTTCTGAATAGAATAGGACAACAGACAAGCCAACAGATTTTCATCATTAAAATTTCACGTATTTAAAAAAGTCAAAAAATAAAGAAAAAATTCTACCAAATTCATGTTTGATATGCTCTATATCTACTATATATTTTTTGGGGAACATTTTTGTTTTGTTAGCTCAAGTAATGGATGGTAAAAACCTTAATTTATACCCACAAAACCCACTCACTAGAGATTACAGTTCAATCTTTATTTATATCTAAATCCACTCGTTGGAGATTACAATTCAATATGAAGACCAAATAAAGTATAAGTCATATGGAAAAATACCACCCAAAAAAAAAGAGAGAGAGAGAGAGAGAAAAATCAGAATAGTGATGAAATGTAGAAATTTATGTTCCCAACAAGATGTAATTGAGCCATCAGCATCCTACTTTAAAAAAAGTTCCATGTCATCATGTCTGTATTTTGTGTCCATATTCTTATTCAGGCTCTATGGAACTAAAGTAAAATATAAAAGAAATATAGTACACTAACATTACTGATTACTGTAAACAAAACGAAGGAAAAAAAAAGAAGTGAATATCACAGGAGATAATGAAGAGCAGTTGAATTTTTCATTTGCAACTGAATGCTAATGAAGGGCACTAGATATTTGTCGTTTCATGCTCTCTGCAGGTCATAAGACTTATAACAACGAACCAGTTCTTTCGTAAGTAATGCAAATGAGGAAAACTATTATTAAAAGACATGGAAGGTTATATAACCTGTTTCTAAATGGGGGGTTCCAGATATCGGGTGTTTGATTCTCATTCTACACAAAACTTATAATTTCACCTACTACTTATTTGACAACTACTCAATTTCAACCACACATTTCAAACACCAACTAAATTTCCACTACACATTCCTTTCTCAATATAATTTAAAACCATAATTAGAATCAAACACCCACTTAGGAACTTCACAGATTTAATCAAAGAAGAAGAATGGCAAAGCAAAAAAAAGTTCCTTACTAGTGAGAAGTAGCCTTTTATCTTTTTCAAATTCTGTTAAGCTTATCCAAACATGCATAGGAAATGAGTAGGTATTGCCAAAGCTATCCATTTTGACAATAGAAGTTTAAACTTTATGATTATACCTTGCAAGTTCAGCTCCAGTTTTTGTATGGAAGCTATTGATCAACATTGCTGTGGCAGTTCCACTGGGATATGTCAGCTTATAATCCAGGACCATAACCTTAAAATCCGAAGCAAGCATAGTATTAGCTATAGTCATAAGAAAATCCTTCAAGATCTCCCATCAATACAATGTTTGTATCTGCTTCTTCCTTAAAATAAGCCACAAATCCCCGAACATGAGAAGTAAATGATAAAAGTTCACATCTTCAATCACAATAGATAAGAGTCAACTGTGTTCCAAACATAAGTAAAGATGGCTCCATAAAGTACCTTACGAAGAGGGACGAGACTGAAAAGTCCAAGAAAACTAACAACAAATATAAATCCCATCATCCACAATAATCCCGGATTCTTAACATCCTCTGCACGATTACCAGGATAATCCTCCCCTATCAACTTATACGTTTTCTCGTCCAGCGAAAGCAAGTAAGACCCAAATCCCCCTAAAACAACACCAAACAAATAATTCAAAACCCATTAGCTAAGCCCAAATATAAGCAGATATAAGAGTTCTCAATTACCGCTAAAGGCGAGGCCATAGCAAGCAACAACGCAGGTCTGGATGACAGTATTCTCTTGGCGGGTAAAGGGTTTCACATGAAACCCCAATTTGGACAAAAACCCAGTCCAAGATTTCACAAAGAAGAACCCAAGCAAACCGGCAGCAACATTGAGAGAAGGAATAATTCCAACAGTGAGATTAAGTTTGTGTGTAATTATACAAAACAGAGCACCCAATAAAGCGCTAACCAACAGCCCACGAATCGTTATCTGCTCCTTCCATTCCGGGATATATTCCCCCACCTCGTCATTGGAATCATCTACCCGGCTTTTACGTGCTGGCTCTGTATCGAGAAGCAACGGCTCAGATATCTCCACCCCTGCCGCCTGCGCAGTCCCCATAGAGATAACGACCCGTATTCAGTCTTCGGATTTTCAGACCAAACGGTATGCGAAATGGGAGGAGGCTGAGAATTGAGATCATGAACTGATCAATCACATGGTTATGCTCCTTTTGAAGGAGGTACGATGACTCCTCTGCTATTCTGTTCCCTCCAGTTTCCTCCAATTTCAGTCAAAATCGGACGTTCCGATTTTGATGAAAGATTTTTTTGGGTTTGGTGGATATATCAAAGGCTGACGTGTTAGGTAAGTTGGGGGAGAATCTTTTGTCTTCACTTGAGGCTTCGTATAATGTAGCCAAGATTTGCGGTTATGTTCATCAGACTTTGGGTTTGTGATATAAGTAGAATCTTTTAAGGCTCGAGTTATGGGCGTCGGCAAAGAAAGGATAACCGTTCTCAGCCATGCCACTGGCAGGGTATAAATTCAGTAACCACGTCTCCAGCCCCAAAACCATCGTCTTCTCGATTTCAGGTAAAATTAATTCAGGATCATACCTTTATTATCAGATAGAGGAAGGGCAGTAATGCAAAACTAGTTTTACCACCATGTGATTTATGGGTAGCAATGAATAGTTAAAGACATAATGATAGGACAATTTATCATTATTAGAATGGAAAAAATTTAAATAAATCACTAATGCTAATATATAAAAAGTGGAATTCTTGTAAAACACTCGGATTCCACCTTTATCCCTACATTTTTTCTTTAATTCTCATGTTGTCCATTACTTTTATTTCATCAACATTAATTCACTACATTATTACATTTGACATTATCATTAAAGTCATCCAATCATCCAATCAATAATATTATTATTTTCTTCCTAATGTTCATCATACAATTTAATTTAGTATCACTAAAGTCATCCAATCAAACTAATATTCTCCAAATTTCAAATTTCAAACTCAAATTCATTCAAACTAATATTTTATATGTTGCACATACTACAATTTACATTAATGCTCAAATATATAATTTTAGTTAAATTTTTTTAATCTAAGTGAAAAATGAACTATAACTAATTTATTTTTGTATTTTTTTAATCATTAAAACTTAAAAAAATATATGCATTACATGTATCTAATTTATTTTTGTATTTTTTTAATCATTAAAACTTTAAGAAAAAAATATGCATTACATGTATTATTATTATTTGCAATCAATCATTATATGTATATTTGATTCCATTCAAATTTCATAACCAAAGAGAAATGAATGTTATAAAAAAATTATTATATTTAATTTAATTTAATACTATTAAAAAGTTCATAATTGACATACGGTTACACTACAATTAATTATTTTAATTTGATATAAATGTCCACCATATTAATCTTCACATCTCATCTTTTCATGCATACTTCATATAATTTTTATCACTTCATACAACTATATTATATAAGTATACCTTTTCGACTTAAGATTCATGATAAAGAATATTGCATAGTGAAATGGAAAGACATATAATTTTGTATTTGAATCTTCATTTATGTTTTAATATGTAAAATTCATGAACAAAGTTGGTAAAATATTAATTTATTTTCTATATTTTTTAATATCAATCTATGTTTGTATTTTTTAATATTGATTTTTTTTTTGTTCTTTTTTTTTTTTACTTTCACATATAGTTTGGAAATTAAAATTTTTATTAAAAATGATTTTAAACCTAGCTAACTAATAAATTACCTATTAGAATATTACAAGTTGCTTTATTTTACAAATCTATTTAATATGTTTCTCATGCTACAATTTATATTAATACTCTCTTCATTTCTTTTATTTATTTTTTTTGTTCTTTTTTGACTTTCACATAATTTGGAAATTTAATTTAAATTTTTTATTAAAAATGATTTTAAACCTAGCTAACTCTATTAGAATTGTACAAGCTGCGTAATTTTACAAATCTATTTAATATGTTTCACATGATACAATTTAGATTAATGCTCAAATATATAATTTTGATAAAAAATTTCTTTATATTTGAAATTAATTATTAATTTTTATTTTGTCTATATTTGAATAAATTTCTAATACTATACAATTGACTACCATTTGTCAAATTAATTACTATTTGTGCAATTGAAATCGGGAAAGCTTTGTTAGATAATGAGCTTAATTCAGTCATAGAAATTTTGATTAATAATGAAGGAAAATTTTTAAGCACTTCCCAGAAGCTTTGTTAAAAAACTTTCCACCCCATGTAGTGTGTATCTATGCATGCCACGTATATTTCAAATATAAATCATGTGTATTTTAAATTCACATGATATGTATCTATATAAGCCACAAGGGAAGAAAGTTTATTAACAAAACTTCTGAAAAGTCTTTAAAGGGAACTCTAATAATGAATTAATTAATACCCCTATAATATTATGTCATCACAACCGAATGACGTAATAAGTGAAACATGAGACGTATCACATAGAAGTAAGAGCCCACACCCAAATATTTGAAAAGGGGGTGCACCCTCAAGACGCTCTTCCGATCTCCCCCATGTATTAGCAGTTGGGGATGGCGTTCGGCCCCATTTATTTTATTCACTTTGCGGCAACCACACAAATTCATTTTTTATTTTGTTTTATTTTATTTTATTAATTCTCATTTTGTCCTATTTATGTTTTGGCTTAGTAGTTGACATGTCAAATTAAGTTCAATTAAAGAATTTTTCATACCCATGGAAATATATAATATAGTACTTTATAATGGAATTTCTAAAATTTTAAAATTGTATGTAAAATTTACGGTATTTTAATATTAGAGATATCTCAAAATATAATTTAAATTCTATTAAATTAATACGTGCCTCGTAAGATTATAAAAATAATACTTTTAAATTTGGGGCGTTACAAAATCTATCAAATAAATTGCATTTCCGATCAAAGATTTAACAAACCATAAGTACACGTGTATCACAAATTAAATAACAGCTTTATTATGTTAAAAAGGCACTAAAATATTTCAATTGGCCGATAGAATCATTAAACACATTTTAATGTTACCATTGATAAAAGAAATTTTGTATTCTTTGCAAACCCAGTTTCCAAGGGAAAAAAAGAAAGAAAATAAGCAAAAGCAAGTAAGAAAGAAAAATATTACATTGTTTGGCTTTGGTACAACGATAAAAAATAAATTTAAGTAACAGACATGAATTAGAATGTTTGGCTATGCATTAATGCGATGCATGAAAGTGTCTTGTAATCGTGGCTTTTTAAGAGAATTGATACACCGATATGATTTGTAAGTACAGCTGAAAAAAAATAAAAGTATCAGAAAATAATATTTTTGTGTAAGAACAAATAAAAACAAACAAAAGACCTCCCTATCTCCCCTTTATATAAAAAAAAAATTTATTTGAAAAATTGTCTTAACATAATTTGTTTCATTTTATTCTCTAATTATTTATATGTTGTTTCGAGATCTTGAGCTATTAATTAATAGTATTGTATTGTAAATCTTGAGGCATTGTTGATTGTGGAAAACTGAATAAATTTCTTTTTTGAAAATCTTTATATCTTATTCATAAAGAAAACCAATGTCTAAAAGTAGTTAGAGACGGGCTTAATTGTGATAAGAAAAAGACAGGAACACAAATAACGAAAACCAAAAGGACTCGACATAAGTAGGCCCGGACCTCATTTCAGTGAGATGGCCCCTTAAGAGCCCACGATTCTATAATATTGTTTAAACAATATATTTATACTTTACTTAGTCCAATGGTAAAAGTTTTAATTCTTTCTTGTCTGTTTGATTCTCATTAGGAGCTGAATTACAATGTTAAACTATAATAAGGTGAAATGACTGGTAGATATTTAATAGAAGTTTAAAATATATGGTTATTATAATTGAATATTGGTCAAATCAATTAATCAAATAATTTCATAGCAATAATTGAAAATTTGTATCTTTTTTCTCAAAATTTTTCATTGAGAGGTAAAAGATTAAATCCTTTCAAGAAATAAAGTTTTTGACCTGAATATCTCACAACTATTATTATTGTTAATTTTATTTTAAGAAACTTGTGTATAGTCACAACTTTCTTTTAAAATATTTATCTAAGTTTTAAATTTTTAAAATTAAATATACTAACAAGAAAAATATGATTTTTTTCCCTTTGTTTTAGTTCTAATTGATTCAATAATCTAAGAGGTTGTTTAACATATATTACAGCTACATAAAATATTTTAGAAAATATTTTATGAAAGTCTATATTAGTTTTGACAAGTCTTACAAAATCTATAAAAATTATTTAATATTTTATAAAATTCATAAAAGTCATCTACTTTAAAAAAGTGTAGTTATAAAAGTCTTCAAAAGTTCAAACAGAAACACCACAACTCTCATTTTCATTGGCATAATATAGAACGCATATGTAATAAGTTGCGATGTTATTTTTTTCCTTTTCATTTGCTAATTTATTTATTAAGGAAAAATCAAACAAAATTAGAATACGCACTTGAGGTTTGTAACCATGGACTTGACATCAACGGAGCCCTTTGAACGATAACAACATAAATGGTAATAAACCAAAAACCATCTTCACCTCTCCCAACTGTATAATAACCTAAGATTTATTGTTTTAAATCTACTATCAATTGTAAAAGACAAGATAACATAACAAATAACAAAGAGGAAGGAGGTCCTCGAGTGTCAATCCACAAATCCAGGGCAAATAAAGGGGGAGCCTTGCTTTCTTTTAGGAATGGTTCTGGAATATCAAAGTGGATGAGTTCAAGGAGGGCATCAATTCTTGAAATGCAAAGGCCATGTCTCTTATGCAAGCACCTATAACTAAATATCCAAAATGTTAAAAGAGTCTAGCCATCCATCTTAAATAAAAACAAGGTAAAAAAGGATAAAAAAATTAAGTTTTTAAATATTGCAATCATTCTCATTCTAATAACAGCACAGCAAAAGCCATGGAGATGCCTCGATCTCCTTCTACCATAGGTCCACTACCACTACGAGCAAATGCCACAGCCATGGAGACGCCATGATCAGCAAATTATACCCAGGAGTGTGAAATAGTGGGCAAGTTTTGCTATTGTAGCATATTCAATTGCCAACGAGAGGGATGCATATTCATACCACCATTAGGAATGTCAATTTACCCCAACCCAACCGTTAACCCGCGGTGCCCCGAACCGAACGGGGCAAAAAAAAGCCACCCGGACGGATCGGGGCATGATCTGCCGCCCCGCCATGGGTCGCAGGGCGGGGCTGGGTGGGGTGGGGCTAGGCGGATCGGGGTCGCCTCGATTCATTTAGTGTGTTTTTTTAAAAAAAAAAAAAGAAAAAAAACAATTGTAAAACCTCAAGTTTTATTAAAAAAATTTTTTTAGGGTGGTTGTTAATTTCAAATAGCTTAGAAACCTTAAAATTCCCCACCATATCAAAAAATAAATTAATTAATTAAATGGGGCAGCAAACAGGGCAGTTTGCTGGCTCGAACCGCCCCGCGACCTGACCCGAACCGCCCCAACCAGAAATAGTCAGGGCAGCGGGACAGTGGAAAATGTTAACGGAACGGGGCGGGGAGGGGCAGGTGGGGTGGGGAGCGGGTCCAGCCCGCATCCGCCCCCATTGCCATCACTAGCCACCATAAGCAAAAATGCCACAATACGTCCACAAGCAAATTACAGTGGAGATCGGAAG
>CAVNYN010221752.1:0-13846 GCA_963692815.1 Nyctanthes arbor-tristis
TTATGCATTTTTTGTTTTGTTTTGTTAATCTCCAACCAGATGTATCTTCTTGAATACAAAAGCACAGAAGCGCCAAAATAACTCAGTCATAAATAATTATAAGCAAGTTTTTCTTAATTTTTTGAGGAGGGAATAAATAATTACCTAGATGTTCTTCGTTGTTTGTGACAACTTAGAGCACCCACCGACATATGATATTTCCCCCTCATACCGACATATGATATTTCCCCCCTCATGCGTGTTTCCTACTTTTAATGTGATTAACTACAGATCCACAACCGTTATAACTACAGTCAACGCTGATCTCACCAGTGCACTTCTTCACCGGTATCTTAGCCGGTGATGTTACCTCATTACTGATTGAGTCTTCGTCAACTACAATTTCTATAATGACCCACTCCACTTTGACATGATATTGTCTTCTTTGGGCCTAGCTGGCACGTTTTGCTCTTGGGCTCTCACCCAAAAGGCCTCATGTCAGATGGAGTGAATCTCTTAGCTTATACACTGGTCTCCTTTTCTTCACCCAAGTGATGTTGGATTGAGTCTATCACAATTTCAGTCTCGTCAATTTCCAAATCATCTTCAATAGCTTCACTTTTTTTCCCTCATCTTATAAGCTTTATATCGTCATACACTTGTTTCACGATGTACACATTGTCACTAGATTCAAAATTTTTCTTTCGTACATTTAGTTGGAAGAAAAGCTCCCTACCGACTAAGTAAAGCTCGTCCGGAAACTACTATTTCATTAGGCCCTTTCCCTTAAATGTTGGATCCTTGCCTCATGTTGCAGCGTCCTAGAAGTTAGATATTCAACTATTTTTGATTGCTGACCATTGTATATTGTTGTCTATTACGAATTCTAATGATGCATGGTAGTTGTTATTTACTTCCTCGAGACGATTCAATATTTCCTCTGCGCTTTGCTCCCAAAGCAGTAGTTGAAGCGAGCTTGTCCCGTCAAAAATCTCAATCATCTAAAACGTATCTCTCTATCTACCGGTCCGTACTTTTCACACTTATATCCAACACCTGCCCCCGTAACTTTTCGGTAGCATTTAATGCAACTTTGGAAACACCATCTGTTATCCTCTTTTATCGCAGATATGGTGCCGATGACCCAAACAAGTTGATCCTGCGTAGAGAATCATGTTAATATAACTTTATTTGGACTTTTGATTAGAATTAATTTTTGTGCACATGGTTTAACGCCGTAGTTATTAAGGGTACATCTTCAAGGCTTGTCATGTCATCTATAATGCTTTCTATTTCCTCCCTTGGTGTTTTTTTGGGATATTGTTGAAGCTTGGCTAATTTGTTTTGATGTTTCTTGCTCCCTTTGTGCATGTTGCTCAAAGAAATTAACTTGTTAAACTATACTTGAAGTTCTGTTTAATATTGTTAAAACAGGAAAGGAATTAGGACCGACTTTGTGATAAACTCCTCTATTATTTCTGCGTTCAGCAATATCTTTGTTGCAAAGAATGTATTTGACACCCCACCCCTACATAAATGAGGAAACACCAGTTAGAAAATTAAATGTTCTCTAATAAGATAGGTAAAGCCTACAGACCGTTGTATTCATTGCTCCTGCACAATCATAGCAGCGCGACCAATGGTCTGTGCCCAAAGGCCTCTATGTGGGCGTGCATTTCCGCTGCATAATTTTCTCATAGTGTGCAAGGGATTGGAACCTCTCTAGAAGTCATATTTTGAAGTTGTAATTGCTGTGAAATGCATGGAAATATAAGCATATTTTTGGTTTCCCTTTACTGTAAGTCTTCAAGATGCAATTCTAAGCATCATGCATTGCTTTTTGTAGTGTTCATTCGAGGTCTTTCACTGTTGTCCCCTACAACTCGTCCAACAAGGTCTGCATTTTTTTGTTGATGAGTTAGTAATGAATTCATTGACAACAAATTTCTAAATATGGGTCATTTAAATAAATTGTCATAACCAAGCAGTGGTGTCTTGTCTGAGTGTTTGGAGTCGTGAATTTCACTAAAAGATTTCAGCTGGTAGACTATCGTTGGAAATCTTGAATTCGAGGTTCTCCCAATGTAAGTCGTGTTTGAAAAATATAGCCTGAACGCATGGCCTGTGGTGGGTATAGTCCGTTGTTTTCTTGAACAGACACATTTTTTAATCACACACAGCTTGTTTTCTTCGACTGCGTTGTCAAAATTTTCCATGCTCTTTCCTTTTGTAGATGCCTGGATTCGGTTGCCCTGTCAAGGGGAAAATCAGTTAACAAAAGTTAATTTAAAAGTTAATTTAAAACTATAGCATTTGACTATTTGATGAAAACTAATTAACATTGTTTTTGCTTACTGCATTGTCGAGAAACAGAAACTCAACACTTGGTCCCATTCTATCACCGTCTGGAACTCTCCATTTTAGTCCACAGTGTAGCTTAAGGCGCCAGTCGAACTGATTGTAGTTGATGTCATTTAACAGAGTAATTGGCTAAGGCATTTTTAGATCTTCCAAATGGTGTGGAAATAAAATAAAAATGACTCTTAAGGAAAGAAAGCTTGAGCTTGAGACAAGATGGGTGTAAGAAGCTGTTCTCCCTACTGTGTTTAAATGGGGTGCCCATGCCTCTCTTGATGTGGGGAAAGCAAAACCCAAGAAATTTGTAATCTATTTGTGGATGTGGTCTGCACTTTTTCTTCTACTGGGTTGTCTTTGAAATTGTGCGCTTTTCATTTTATCGGCTGTTGATTGACAATTACATGTGTGGAAAAGTTAATTTATTGGGTTCTTTGAAGATTTAGCTGCATGTTTGCAAAACCAAAAAAAAAAAAAAAAAAAATTTAAATCACATTGCTTGCAAAGTCTCTACTGCATGTCGCTGCCTCATGCACAATTACCGGTGCCATAATCAAACGGGTTTGTGGAAAATATCAATTAAATATTTTTGATAATCAAGACAAAAAAAGGAGGCTTTGTGGTTTTGGCCGGATATCCATTGTGCGTCCTGGTGAAGCTCACCTACTTTAGTATTTAAGATAGATTACTTCTATGGTAACTCGTGTGGTAATCTCTAACCTTTCTCCTATTTCATTTTATTGTTTGTGGTTCTTATCTATTTGTTCCTCCTCTGTCTTCTCAGACAGCTATTTCTCTCTCATGAAAGGATGCTCTCATCTCGAATCGAAGAATCCTTATGGGGTATACTTTCCTTCAAAATATTTCGTTCATTATCTTATCCTTTGATTCGTATCCCGTCTTAAACGATTTTCTTTATTTTGTTTGACTGGTTTATCTATTCTGGTAGATGGAAAGTGGATCACTAATTTTCACAAATTTTGATCTGATCGATATTGAGGTTCGAATCTTTGAATTTTGTATGTGAAATCTGACCTTGCTTTCAATTTTGTTATTGTTTCTCTTAAATATTGAATTGTATTCACGGCTTATGTGATAAAATTTTCTTTTATTTTTTTTCTCTTTCTGATTGGCCATCACTTCTTTTATAATTAAGAACATGATATTGATGCATGTTCCATTTTTTTTTTTTTACTAAAGCATCTACTTAAATGTTTTGTTGTAGGGTATTCAAATGTTGGGTTTGCTGTCAAAAATAATCCTAGATTAAAAAGGAAAGAAGAAGAATTCTTCGAGAAAAAGGAATCCAAATCATAGAAGGAATTGTCTTGTCCTTTATGTCAACGAAGTCTATAAATAGAGTTGTTTTCCTCTTCTTTCATGTACAAGTGGTACTAGTGAGTTGAGAAAAAAATTGGTAAGCCTAGTACCTTGAAGAGTTTTCTTGTAACTCTTTGTGGTTCGTTCAAAGGGTAGAAAATTAGGTGTAGTAAAGCTCCGGGTGATTTTTTCTGTGTCACTGAAGTCGGGTCAAAAAGTCTTGTGAATAAAAATAGCAGTCTGGCGTCTGAGGATTTTTTGTACTCTTTGTGGGTTGGGTGAAGGGTAGAAATTAGTAAATGTGGTAAAACTTGTTATATTTTTCTTGTAATACTTAGGGGATTGGTTTGGCGAGTGAAAATTATGTATGATTGTAGCGACTTTAATCATATTATGGAAAACTTTTACAGTCTGTTAAATTTGCCCTTGTCTTTTATTTTTCTTGTCTCAATTAAATTCCTTGAACAACACTCCTGCGGGCGTTATTGGGGAATTTTCCTTAATTCCTAATAGTGGTATCAGAGAGTTGGGTTTTCGTCGAGGTGGAGCCAAGGAAAAATATGGCATACGAAGTGGTGAGAATCAAGGTTGACTTGTGGTTAGAGCAAGTCTGAAATTTCTTGATTTTGTTGGACGATTTAAAGCTTTCAAAGGAAAACTGTCCATGTGTTTTAACAAAGTTGCTAGAATCAGTTTGAGCAAAAGTAATTGGGAAGATTTATATTTAAAGACTGGAAGCATGATGTGTCTCCATCTAGCCAGGAATGTTCTTGTAAATATTCATAGAATATTTGCTGTGAAGGAATTGTGGCATCAATTTGGAGAGGTGTACCCGGGAAGTGGTTTTTCAAATTTGTTGCACCTCGAAAAATGGTTTAGTTCTTTGCGAATTGGTTCAGGTACAAAAATTCTGAATGGGCTTGTTTGGAAACTGGTGGGTGTTGCAACTTGCTGGTGTTGTAGACTGGCTAACCACGTGAAAAAATATTATCCAGGTAGAGCAGGTTCGGCTATTGCTTGGATATGGACAATCCAACTCTCTTTGTGTGAGGGCGGTAGAGCAATGCTATGAATTAGGTAGGTACATCCTCATGGCGTGTCGCTAGGTGTCATGACAAAGGATGTTTATTACTTCTAGCGGTTGTATTTACATACGGGCATTGGTTGACAGTGATGCAAGGTGTATATTTGTAGTAATGTCGATGGCTGATGAGCTCTCTGAAAAACCAACAAGAGAGTTGCACCACAAATATCAGCAAACTTATTTCGACATTGAGCCGATGAAATGGTTGCAATTTATTGTTAATTCTATGTGTTTTATACTCAAGTGGTGGAGTATGAGAATGTCAAAGTGTATCAAAGGCTTGCCTAGTAATTTCTCAAGTATTATGTACAAGACTGGCAAGGAGAAGATGAAGATTTTGGCTTATTTTGACAAGGTAGAGATTGTTGGGTTTGTTGTAAAAAATAATCCTAAATTAAAGACGAAGAATCCTTGGAGAAAAAAGAATCCAAATCATAGAAGGAATTGTCTTGTCCTCTAGGTCAACGAAATCTATAAATAGAGGTGTTTTCCTCTTCTTTCATGCACAAGTGGTACAAGTGAATTGAGGAAAAAATTGGTGAGCCTAGTACCTTGAAGAGGTTTCTTGTTACTCTTTGTAGTTTGTTCAAAGGGTAGTAAATTAGGTGTGATAATTAGGTGTGATAAAGCTCGTAGTGATTTTTCTGATGTCACTTGGGTCGGGTCAAAGAGTCTTGTGAAAAAAATAGTAGCCTAACGTCTTGAGATTTCTTCTACTCTTTGCAAGTTGAATAAAAGGTAGAAATTAGTAGGTGTGGTAAAACTTGTTATATTTTTCTTGAATACTTAGATGATTGGTTTGGCGAGTGAAAATTCTATATGGTTATAACAACTTTGATCATATAGTGAAAAGTTTTGACAGTTAGTTAAATTTATCTTCATCTTTTATTTTTCTTGTGTCAAATAAATTTCTTGAACAACGTTCCTGCGGGCATAATAGGGGAATTTGCCTTAATTCCCAACATCAGATTCAGGCTTTTGTTGATCGTTTGGCTAGAGATTAGCTATTGTGATAATTCAACTGTATTATTCTAGATTCTACCAAGGTAATCTTCTCCTCAATGCAGCTGTGAACTCTTTTATTTTAAATATTGTATTGCTGTTAATTGTTCACTATTCTAAGTGCGTGTTGAGTCTTTTCTTCTTAATACTCAGGCAAGATTGCTCTTTCGAATAATCTATGCAATCAAGCTAATAGTCAATAGAAATTATTCAGAAATTATGGAATTCCAACGTAGGTTGCTGCCTTTTATTTTAGTATTATTTACTAAGTTTTACCTCCTTTACTCATTTCTATTTCTCCGCCTTTTAAGTTAAATTATTTTAACTTAGTTACGCTGCTGAGTGACAGTGAAGATTCCTATCAAAAGAAAAGGCCATGCTTCCTCTGTTATCTTGTATTTTGAAATTGATAACTTGGAGTCAGGACCACATAAATCATTGAGAGATGTTTTGTTAGTTGGTGTGGTAACGCATTACTCTAGAGATTTTTTTTTTTGGATTTATTTCTTAGTTATATTTCTATTGACGTGGGTTTGTTGCATTTTAATATATTTTGTTGTTTTTTGCCTTTTATTTTTGGGAAATTATTTTGTTATAATTTCAAGAAAAATGGGAGAGAATAAGAGTTATTGGATGATTGCAAAAATGTCAGCCATATTGTCTAAAGAGGGATTGCTGTTACTTCGGGTATATTAATGAATCTTGCTCAAAAAGCTCAAAGGTGAAGGGATGATCTTGATTATTGATTGGAGACTGCTATTTTTTAAGTTTTTGGCTTGATTAATTGCTTGAATGCTTTCTGGATTGTTGGGTTATTGATTAGGGACTGCTATTTTTTGAGTTTTTGGCTTGATAAGTTGCTTGAACGCTTTCTGGGTTGTTGGGACATTGCTCTTGTGGATTGTTAGGACTTTTATTTATGAACTTGATTTTTTGTTGGTTTTCGTATTTGGCATTTTTTGAACATGAAAATGTAGTTTAGTACTCCAGTTTAGAGTACTGAATGTTTATTAGAGTTTAAAGTTCATTTATATTATTGGGAGAAATTGGTTACATTTCATGCTTTTGGGATATGCCGGAGACATTGGAGTGATTTACTACAAAGATATCGGTTTCATTTTTGCTAAAATTTTTAACCAGTATTTTTGTAAGGATATTTCTTAGTGATCAAGCACCAGGTATATCGGTTTCATTTTTGCTAAAATATTTTACCAATATTTTTGAAAGGATATTTCTTAGTGATTGAACATTATCTTTTTCTTGCAGTTAGTTGGACAGTGCCTATGGATGTTGAAGTGAACTTTTCTTATATGTTCTCCTGCAAATGTAAGGTTGCTGATCGGTTTACTGACATAATTGGTTGCTTGGCGGATATGTGATTTAGTATTTGAGATTCAACGTTCCTTTGTGTATTTCTTGTATCTTTAAAAATCTTTGAATTTTATTATTTGTTTATTCTTTCTAAGTTGTAATTTTTTGTGGATGGGATGCAATTTGAATCTTACATTCACGTTGGGTGCTCTTAAGTCCAATGCAATGAATAATGTTCTTTTACTTTATTTATTCTCTCACTCGGTTCCCCTTTACTTGATTTTTCCGAATAATTAATATTTGAACTATTTATTGTTTCTTCATTTTCCATAAGTTCAAAGACAATTTTTAAATGTAACAATTTCATAAATAATAGAAGGAAAACAATAGGAAATTAGCTACACCCAATTAGAGTGTATAATATATTTCATAAATATATTTCATGCAAATGGCATTATTTCACATTTTTTTTGGTTTTTGCTTCCTATTTAATAATATAATTTATTAAGGCATTTAAATTGGAAACGTATTGCAATTTGATTAGTTTTGACATACATTTGTGAGACAAAAAAGGAAGGTGCTAATGGGTAGGGGGAGGGATTTAGCCCCTCATTTTCCCATCTAAAAGTAGGATTTTAGATTCTAAATCTTATACGCTATTCGAGTTTGTGAGGGTTGGATTTTTCTCCGTATATTAATCATGCTCTAAGTAATATGGTTCGAATCTGAGACCTCATGCCCAAAATTTGAACATTTAACTACTATGCCACAATTAGAACCATGGGAGTGATATATCTTTGTTTATTTAGTATTTAATTTAATACATTTTTTGTATTCACTGCACATATATGTAGAGTTGTGAATTTGTGGATATTGTTATTTACAAGTGGTCGCAAGCAAAGTTTCAATGGATATCACATATACTTATTTAATTCTTTTTGGGAAGTCTTCCCATGTAACGCACTGATAAATAACTAGTAAACGTTAATTTCTGCTGTTTACAATTGTACAAATTAAAAAATTCAAACATATGCATTGAACCAAAATAAATAAATAAAAATAAAAGGAAAAGATGAAAAAAAAAAGTTCAAGCATATGACGGTAAATTCAAGCAAAGGGCTCTCATTCTGAGCTGGTTAGCTTCTCAACTCGCTCGTTCAACATCTCGGCTCGAAGAACCAAATGCGTCACCGAATAGAGCAATCAAAAGAACATTACTGCCAAAGCAATCAACAATGCGTTACGCTGAGACTTGATCAATTGATCATAGATTTCTGGTGCCGCATCAGCTCGGTGGGATTGCACAACTCCGACGACCAGCGGGGACGGGTTTCTTACTTCCAATAAATGTCCATCAATAGAAACAAACAAAATGGTATAACTGAGAGAAACGGTTTTAGTAAATTGCGGGTTACAGATATTACGCCTTCCTAAGAGGGTTCAATGAAGGAGGTAGAGTGAGAAGAAGGATCATCACAGCTTCTGTAGCCGCGGCATAGCTTAAGACTACCCATTCCAATGCCATTTTTGAGAGAATATTTGCACTTCACATTTGTTTCTATCTTGCAATATATTTCGCTTACAATACTTATGATAGTGTGAAGTTGCTAAAAAAAGACAAGTGGCGGCTTTGGGGTTCAGGTTAAGGACACGCATAAGCAGTACACTACACGTGGCACTTGATCTAGTCTTGGTGGAGTTATTATTATTATTATTATTACTATATTGTTTTTACTCGTACGTTATACGGATAGAGTTATAGTATATATTCATATCAAAATTGACATGTAAGTGTAGACATCATATCATAAATAAAGTAAAATATACCAAGTGCATTGTATAAGATTACGAACCGATATGTAAATTACAATTCAACATACGATATTTGTAGTAAAATACCTGAGTTCATAATTCTGGTCTCTTTCAAATACGTCGCGCAAGTTCACACGTCTAACCTATATAAAGTAGTAATAATTAGCAGTCAAATAATTAGGAATGACAATTTGACCCATCGACCCATAAATTTGTAGAGACCTACACCTAATGGGATTGACCTGCTATGCCTAATCAGGGCAAAAAGACGGGTATGAGGCAACATTTTCTACCTAATCGTGGGTCTAGAACGGGTGCGGATCATGTTGGACCCATCCCCACACCCGGCCTATAGGCCCATGACCCACCAAGTATTTTCTTTTTTTAATTAATAAATTTAGTTTTAAAAATGTGTAGAGATTATTAATGAAGGCAATTTAACTCTTCGACCCAAAAACCCATGGCAATTTATTTTTTTATTATACTATTTTTTTAAATGATTTTTGTATCGAATTGAAAGAATCATGTTATTATATTAGTTAATTTGGGAACTTTAAAATTTCAAATAAATGTTTAGTTTTATTCTACGTTCATCAATTAATAATGTGTTGCACATAATATTAATTGGAAGAGGAAAAAATACATTAGTCTTTTTATGGATTATGGTGGGGTCCCACCCCATCTTATGACCTGACCTGTCTTTACTCGCTCTATGAATTTGTGGATTTGGGAAGGGTCACGGGTGGCTTCAAGACTCGTGGAGCAGGTCCTGGGTATGGCTAACTTACCCCAAACCCGTTTCGTTGTCATCCCTACAAATAATCATATAACAATTAACTATTACAATTATGAGTTTAGCTTCTCGCTCATCCATTGTATGAGAAGACTAATTTTAAAAAAAAGCTTAATAATAATGAATAATAGAATATTTGAACAATAGAACCAATAAATATACAGTTTTGATTTAGTATTTGACACGTGAAGTTAATA
Source organism: Nyctanthes arbor-tristis (assembly GCA_963692815.1). Taxonomy (NCBI): domain Eukaryota; kingdom Viridiplantae; phylum Streptophyta; class Magnoliopsida; order Lamiales; family Oleaceae; genus Nyctanthes; species Nyctanthes arbor-tristis. The sequence goes on from CAVNYN010221752.1 coordinate 9,854, forward strand.
TTTTATTAATATTATATTAATAATTATCTGCTTATGTATTCGATTAATACTTTAATATATTTTACTTTTAAATCATCTAACTTATTTAGTATTTTTAATTAAAAGTCTAATAATATGTATCGGGCATGTACATACTAGTATTCACTCGATACTGGTTCAGATAAAAAAATTTCATATTGTTGACCTCCGCCGACGTACCATTTTTATGAGTAAAATTTAAAATTGATAATTATAATTAAAATATTAAATAGGGATATATTTGTAAAGTAATGCAAGTTAGACTTTTTAATATAAAATGGACCATATATGTGAGACATTCTAAAAAGGAAAATAAGATCAGATAATCGGAATGGAGGGAGTAATTTTTTTGCTCAGCTCCTTTTGTTCTTGTGAATTTTATGCCTTTCTGTTCATAAAATTTTCACACATTATGTGTCATTAACTGTTGACGTGACACAAATGAATAGATTTTTATTACAAAAAAAAAGAGAATAAATTAGTTGATTTACTCAAAGTTATTTTTAACTAAGTTTCCATTTATACTATAAGTTAATTTGGGATAAGTTTCTAAGTTAATCTGAAATAAATTTTGGCTTCCATATTATCAAGGACTCTGAGAAAAAAATTTTGAAAATCAAACAAACATAAATAATGAATGAATGAATAAATAAATAAATAAATAGAGGATGATATAAGACAATTAGTTTGTAATGCCTTTATTTTTGAGCAGTAGCAGAAAGAATAATTCTAAAAAATATTAATTCATCAGAAATTAAGTAGTTACTCGCATTCAAATTTACATCTGTGGCGGATAATAAAAAATTGTAAAAACTCATAATTATATATAAATGCTAAAAAAATAGAAACGAGCAAACTAAAATAAAAAAGGAATACAAAAAACTAATAAACTAATATAAATTGTTGAAAATTCTTGATAAATATCCAAATAAGAAAAGTTTAAATTTTAAAACTCGAAAATGAGGCTTATAAGTTTTTCCAATTTTTTTTTTAATTTCGTTTTAATATAGGTGTTCTTTTTTTTTTTGCACTATCTAGTTTACTGAGTTAACGTGCATTGACAAATAGTGGCTGAGTTTTAATTTCTTTAACAAAAAAATAATATTTTATTTACATATCTAGAGTTTTATGCATGGCAAGCAGCAATGTAAAATTTTTACAGATAATAATTTAAAAAGGTTTATCTAATTGGAACAACAGCAAAGAACAATACTTAAAACGTAATTGCCACGTGTCGTGCAACAAACGGGTCACGATGCATAGATATATATAATCACTACACCTATACAATTCAAGTAAGTGTTACATAAACTGTCACGACTTCGAGAAAATTTAATCCAACTTTATGATTTCCATGCAACCTACGACACTAAATAATAAAAAATAATAATATAATAAATAGTAATAATAGAAAAGTGATATTTTTTGGGGTTTGGTTTCTATAGATTCAATAACTCTTAGAAAGGAAAATTTAAAAATTATATGAATATTAATTTTAGATGGGGAGGAATTATGGAATGAATTTTGAAAATCATCGGAAGATTTAAGATTGAAGAAATAATGAAAAGTAAATGAACGCATAGTAATTCTTAGGAAAGGTGTGCCTTTAAGGGCAAAGAAGAGTTTCATGATTATTCTTTAGCAGTTCGTATACACCAATTAACAATTCACATGTGGATTTAAGGGCCCAATTTCTTGTTATAATGGATCCTAGATCTTACATGTGAGTTGTTTATTGGTCCGGAATACCTTATTTAAGGTACTCTTGAGTACCTCATTTTTTGCCCTCTTGTAGATGTAAATGAAAACATCGAATAATATGTCTAGATATTCTTTCTAAAATGCTTGTTTTGTTTCCATACAATTAATGTTTGAACATTTGTGGACGTTCTTTCATTGATTCAAGGTTCACCTTCCTATACGTACAACACAGTGAAAACTTAGGGGATCAACATGTTTTGTAACCCTTAAGCCCACATATTCTGCAACTTACAAATTAAAAAAAAAGACGAATATAATTTCATTGGGAAAAAAATTAAAAAACAAATAATGAAATGGATGAAATTAAAATTAATAAGTGATAGGTTTTTCTACATAGAGAGTGGGTATTTTTTTTTTATTTATTATGAGGTTAACTATAACAATACAAGTGAATCGACCATTTTATAAGTGATTGTTTTTCCTTAATTAAGAAAGTAGGTAGTTTTCATATTTAGTGGGGCTGATTTTCTGATTAGTGGCTGGTTCCAAAGATATTAATTTGTACTTGTGCTCATCAAGTCAACAAAAGTAGGTCAACGGTCATGGGGCCCAAAAGCAAGTCCCATTGGCCTTACCAAGATAAGCGACTTGAAACCTTTAGCGGCCTAAGGTATCCAGGTCATGAGTTATCTAACGACCTGACGAGCCCTTTACACTTTTGAGGCCGTCGCTAAGTCACGGCCTCAAGAAGAATGTCAACTAAGCAGTTGCTTACAGAACCATTTGAGTAGCCTTATCATATGCGGCTGATGTGACTGAAGTATTAAACGCAGGGGCAATGCTTTCCTGCCCAAGGTAAGGTTTAAGAGGTAATTAGTCAAAAGGTAACATCTTAACGCCAGATTGATTTGACTAGCGAACCACCACCGTGGGCTTAGTATTATGTAATCATTGCCTCCCATGCAAATGTATAATATAAATAGAAACGAATAGCACAAAATGAGGTATCCGACTCTTATTATCATTCCACCATATTTCTTCTTCATTAATTATCCTTCATTTATTGTACTCAAGGCACGACTATTTGCATTCATCTTTAGAATTCGTTTGAATATAAACTTTCTATGCAAAAAAATTTTATTTGTTAAGTGAAAACTAAAAATTGACAACAACAAATTAGCACTGTCTATGGGAATCCTTACAAAAAAGCTTGGCAAAAATTAGCCTCTGGTGAAAAACCAACCTCCGGCAAAGGAAGATGAGTCAAAGATATCTTCAAGGTCAAGGAATGAGGAGTAGTGCTGTGGGACTACCTACTGGACTTAGAAGGCAAAGGAATGCAGCAGACGCTAGTCTCTCACGGCCAGCAACTGAGCATTACGGCGATAGGTTGAACCCCTGGCCCAGGAAGTCTGGCGATTGCAGTGGCGAAGCCTACTGGATTCTCCGCAAAACATGGCAAAGTCTGCTCATAGTGGTTCTTCTTGGCGAGCCAAGAATGTGGAAAGATCACCCACAAGAACAAATCCGCGAAGAGAACATGTCAGGAGAAGGCTGAGTTTCTCTCTGACTCATGCCACTAGCCAACCAACCCAGAATACGCGGCTGAACATGCCTTCTCTAGAGGAGCTGGTGGGGGCAGCGTGTTCTTGGGACTAGGACCTAATTCGCAGCAAGGTCCCCAAAGGCCAAGGTCGCCTGAACTTCCATGACCAAAAGAAAGAAGGTACAGAAGGAGGAGCCAAACGCACGAACCTTGCTGCAGCTATATTTCCACCTCACTGCAAAAGACCTTGTGGCCAACAGTTAGTTCCTCAGCAAGTCGACGAGCTAAGAAAATGACTCAGCAACCTCAAACAAAGACAGTTCAGAGGAAAAGGGGTTAATAACCCATGAGGAAGGCCCTCACCTTTCGTCCCCACTATTCGAGAGGCATCATGCCATCTAAAATGAAACTCCCTCAGATAGGGACCTATAGTGGCGAAACGGACCTAATTGATTATCTTCATAGGTACGTGCCCAGAATGGAGCTCTAGAACGCTACAGGGGCCATAATGTGCAAAACCTTTGCCCTTACCCTCGAAGAGAATGCACAGTTCTGGTATGGGAATCTAGCTTCACGATATATCCACGGTTGGGAACAACTGTCCTCGGAGTTCGGTATGCATTTTAGAGGGTCTAAAGCGAGGGTGAGTCCAAAAGAAATGCTAGGAACAGTTAAACAAGGAAAGTCCAAACTGCTCAGAAGCTACCTGGACTGCTTCAACAACAAGT
>CAVNYN010221757.1:0-37875 GCA_963692815.1 Nyctanthes arbor-tristis
ATGAGATAAAAACGAATACAGTTCACAATAAACTTTTTCTCAATAATGATATATAAAAATTTTAACTTTTCTAAAGTTTAAGGCCCATAAGTTACTGTTTTATTATGTATAACCTTTCTCCAAATAGCTTAACATATGCGTACATCCTCAATTTTTTTCATTAAATAATCAACGTGAGATTCTTTTTCTATACCTAAGTCATATTTTCAATGGCTATTAAAAATGAATAAAATTTCAATTTTTTTAAACGGTAAAGGTAAAAAAATTATAAAATTGAATCTTTTGTTTCCATTATTTTAGGTAAAATTTAATTTATTTCAATTATTTAATTAAAATGGATCCGATGACCTTGAATTGTTAACTTTTCCAGTTCGATTGCTTGTCTGATTTTCTAAACATTTGTGAATATTGAAATCAGATGCCATGAGATAATCAGATGCCATGAGATAAAGACGGACACGGTTCATAGTTCACAATGAATTTTTTTAATAATGATCCATTAAAATTTTAAACTTTTTAGAAATTCAAAGCCCATAAGTTAAGGTCCTTATAATGAACCATTCTTCAAGTTACTTAATATAGATATGTATCCTCAAAAATTTTTTTTACTAAATAACAAATGTGGGATTTCTTTTTTATGCCCAAAGTTATACTATTAATGACTCTTAAAAAAGAATAAAATTTCAACATTATTTTAAGTACAAATAAATTTTATTTTCAATTATTTAATTACGGTGTAATGATCTTGAACTGTTTGCTTTTTCTATCCAATATTGTTAGATAAATTGAAATCAAAAATTAAGAAAAACGATCAAAAATAAAATTACTCAAAATAAGGAGTGGAAAGTTTAAATATAGAGTAAGAGAGATTTACAAAATTTGTTAAATAGAATGAGTTCTATTAGAGGAAGGAAGGAAAATATAGATAAAGAAAGAGAGATATTTTTAGATAAAATGAAATCTGATTTAGTGAATGCAATTTGAAATTGGAAAAATATAGCGATAATAATAAGTTAAATCAAACATATCTATAAATAATATAAAAAGGGAAATGAAAGATAAAAAGAGAATATATAAATTAGTAATATTATTATTATTATTGTTATTATTATTATTATATTAAAGTAGGATAGTGGCCACATGCAAATTTTCCCGCCAAAAACCACTATCCAACTTATTTATGCCTCTTATTTATTTATTTTATTTTAGTAATATATATACATATTTCCAGCTAACTAAGTTTTAAATTAAATATCTAATATCTTATATATATGTTTTTTTATACGCATCTATATAATATATGTAGTTTTAATATATATTATAATATATATAATAAAAGTTATATCTAGAGTTTGGATCATATAGAATTAATATTATGAGTAAATCATATAGAATTTATCATTAGTTGTAATATTACTTCTATTAGGTCTTTTGTAATATGAGTGCGTGCACTTTTAGATTTTTCTTTTTTTTTTTAAAGAATTGATTTAGTGAATAGTGATTTCTTTGAAAAATATATGACATTCTATAAGGAGATGCGGAAAACAATTTTTTCAAAAATATATGGTAGAGAATGAATAGAGTAAAGAATTGATTTTTGATAAATGAATGCCATACCCACACTCTAAATTTTTTTCGAGTTCTTGCAGTATACTTATTGAACAATGATATGAGTGTATGATAATTTTAGAGTTACATAATTTGTATGCTCTATTTTCTATAGTTTCTTAATTTTCGTATTTAATTGTATGCTCTATTTTCCATAGTTTCTTAATTTTCGTATTCAACATGAAATTACATTTATATTAAAAGATTCTTTATTAATTATCATTTTTATTAGTTGAAAATATTGTTCTATGAATGAAAATTTAATTAGTTACGTGTCAAGTAAAAGAATTATACGTAATAAATTGTAATTATTAGTAATATGTTATATGAGTGAGTAATACACAATAAAATTGTGATTATTTAGTTCTTTAAATTATCAAACTTTTTTTGGCTATTATTCTACTATGTGCAACACACGGGTATACAACTAGTAAATTAGAAAGGTAAATAAAATTGAAAAATAAAATAGAAATCAATGATCAAGATTAATAGATTAAATCAAATGCCAAGATGAGATATTTCGATTTAGCAAGTGTTTTGGAGCGGAAAAAGTAAAAGAGAAACTATTCTGCTTTTAAGTGTATGTGTGTGTGTATAAATATAGATTAAGCAGGAGCGTTCTGGGAACTAATGACTTTAACAAATACTTTTAACAAACGATCTTCACCATTCATGTTATTAGATCTAACGACACATATATATCATTCTTTACTTATTCAAAGCAACATATCTATATCCAGACAAACTCCAATTCAATATATAGCCAAACACCCAAATTGCAGAAATTATCGTCTCCAATTACCCGCCCAATTTCCATCGTCTTCTCCATCCACTATCGCCCCGTACACTCAAAGAAGATGGATATTGGTCAGTGAGAAACTAGTATAATGCCAATCTGCCCCTTCTGAGATGGATATTCACGTGAAATAACTAACGTCACCAATTATTAATTAGTAATTGCGCCAACCGAAATTAATTAACTTGGTACAATATTAATAACAAAGAGTATAAATTAACAAGGTAATTAACCTTGCACTTTTCCCGGTATAACTTGACAGTATAGGCATGGGAAAGGAGCACGTTGTGGGCAACGATGTAAGGTTCGGTGGCCGAATTGCCACCGGTACGGTTATCGTTCATCCAAGAAGAACAATGGTCAGGGGCCCCGGTCCCCGAGTCATACCCCCATACTTTTTAAAGGTTAACAGCTCGTTGAACGTCGTCCAAATTCTTTGAAACAAAACTCTGCAAAATCTTTGTAGTCATCCCTGCCACAAATATTCTCATTATAACTAATACTTAAGTTTCATATGTATAATAGAGAAATTTAGAGAGTTTATATGTATGCACGCAGTCTATGGTTAAGACGACCATTTCTGCAATTTGGGTGGATTACCGGCTGTACGGGGCAATAATGGGTGGAGAAGACGATGGAAATTGAGCGGGTAATTGGAGACGATAATTTCTACAATTTGGGCGTTTGGCTATTGAATTAGTGTGTGTTTGGATGTAGATGTGTTGTTTTGAATAGGAGAAGAATGATAGTTGGAGACGATAATTTCTACAATTTGGGCGTTTGGCTATTGAATTAGTGTGTGTTTGGATGTAGATGTGTTGTTTTGAATAGGAGAAGAATGATAGATATGTGTCGTTAGATCTAATAAAATGAACGGTGAAGATCGTTTGCAAGGGAATTTGTTAAAGTCATTAGTCCCTGGAACGCTCCTGTAGATTAAATAATCTAACAAAATATAATGATTTTCCTAAATTAATTTTCTTTGTTCAAATAACCGTTCTACTACTTGTGTCCTGCGGATTTTTTTTTTCCTTTTTTTTTTTGACTTTTTGCTTTATTAATTTTTGTTTTACCATCTCTCTACCCACAATTGATTATTTTATTATCTATGAATTAAAATTATGAATTCATCACAGATACATATATACACTACATTTGCTAGAAATATTAATAAACATTTGAATTTTTTTTAAGCATGCTTCAAAAATTTTTGAATTAATTCTTTTATAAACAATGTCAAATTAACCAACTCTACATATTTTAAATCTATGACAAGCTTGTTTAAAAAAAAAAAAAATCTATGATAGGCTAAATTTGACAAACTATGGTTTGAATTTTTTTTTATTTTTTATTTTTGGAAAGTAAGTATAGTTACATTAATTTTATACTCCATTATTGTTTTCAATGAAATTAATTAAGCATCTTTATATTGTATTTTGTGGAAATTTAACAGATAACTAATTGCTAATTCTCTATTTTCTTTTTTTAAAGTATAGTTATTTTAATATATTATTTTTAATTATAAATAATTAGAAATATAAAACTTTCTTCCTTTAATAACAAAAAATCCCAAATTTAGTATTATACTGAGAAAATAATCAAGACGTCATATTTCTTTTCCGCAATACATTTTTTAATTACTATTGTTATGCCAGTGCAACGAAAGGGTGAAAAATCTAGTTAGTATTAATGAAGAAATTAAAATTAACTTGAAAGGTAAGTTCACATCAAATTACTGTGTTTTGATCCTTTGTTCGATATAGAGACCCAATATTTGGGTGTAAGCCAGGGTTTGTGCTTGTCAACGCTAATAGAAAGCTCTTACAGTTTAGCACAATTTCAATGTAAAATCACGTTGACACGGATTGATATTTTTTTTAATATATAACTGATTTAAATGACACGATTTGACACCTCAAATTTTATTCACCTTATGTATAATTTTAAGGCTGCTGATTGTAGAGTTTGGACCTTGACACTGACAATTTCATGGATGGTTATTTATTATTAGTCTAGCACTATTGGCTTGTACTTACATTAGCATAATATATTGTGTTTATCATATTAGTATTGTATTTAATTATTATTATATTAGATATTAGATACTTATTTAGCAATAGTGAAAAGATACTGAGAACTAACAAAATAGCTAGTGAAAATAAGAAATCAATATGGTTGAGTGTTATAGCACTGAAATTGATTTAGTGCCATATATATGGCACCACATGGCTCATATGGTGTCTATATAGAATGCCTAAATGCAAGTTATACGGGTCATATAGTGCCATAATGTGCCATATGTATAGAAGCAGAACGAAACTAGTTGTAGCACCACTAGCATTAATTATTTTGAAGAGATGATTTATAACTTATATGTATATAAGTGATTTAGAGTATTAAATGATTTAGAATATCTGTAATGCAACAATATATACAATATACATATGACATAAGAACGAGGGTAAAGTTTAATGATTAAAGAAAAAAGAATAAAATTACTAGACATTTTTTTCAAGAAAAATGCTACCTCTAGACATTATACTTAACCGTGCTATGCCCTTTTTTCCCCGTCTCACTAACAGTGTTAAGAATTTAATATACTATAAATGCATTTTTCCCCCCGTGGGCGACTTATCAAAATATATTGCCTTCCACTTGACACTATAACATTGAATTATTAACCCCTTTTAGCCCAACCTCTTTTTTTTCTTTTTTGACCCATTTTTTTTTTTAACTATAGAAGAAGTCAAAATATTGAAGAGTCGAGTTGAACAAAAACTTGAAAAAATGCCGCCGTCCCTTATGTTCAATAAGGAAATGAATCATTAAGAGCTTGATCCCACGAGCTTAAGATTTTTTTTTTTTTTTAACCAGCAGGAGCTTAAGATTTTTTTTTTTTTAACCAGCAGGAGCTTAAGATTTTGATTTATGAAAGTTGATAATTTTGAAAAACATAGTGGGTGATCAAATTTGACTTTTCACTTAAGTATAAGATAAAGCTAAAACTAAATCTTTCCAAAACGAGCTCAGAATAACAAGAAGCCGGGTTTCTCTAAAATTGTCTCGAAGTGTAATCTGATGCGCCAAACATGCCAACAGAGTTAAAACTACAAAATCTTTGAATGTGAAAAAGAAAAAACGTAATCCATTCGATAGAAAGCAATTATTACTGTTTAACTCATTCCGTCAGCTGGAAACAGAACATCTCAACTTGACCTAAGAAGTCGTCAATTAACATCCAAAACAACCTTGGCAGTACGATTCGAGCGGAGGTGTTGAAGAAAAATGGAAAATAAGGCTTCGGAGTATGGAAATATAATCCAGAGCAGCACTGCAAATGTTAGCTTCAATCCTGCTCATCCTGAAAAGATTGAATGAAATGTGTAGTGTAATTGCAGAATGATTTCATTATTATCTACTCAACGAAACTGCACAAGAAAAATATAAGGGCTACCCCCATGTATTTCAATCACGCAACTACTGAATGTAAATAAGGAAAAAAAAAATGGTAGGAATCTGAGACACCATGTTAAACATTAAAGCTACAAGTACAAATAGAGACAAAACAAAAGGCGCTTAAAATGAAGTTATGATAAGATCTCAAGTTGCATTTTCATATGCAATTTTTGCTGTTCGTGTGGACTCAACAAGAAAATGCAATGGTCACAAGCAAAAACTCAAAGTTACCAATTTAAAAAAGTGTTCATGAACTTCTACCAGCTCTTTCATCAGAATAAGCAAATCTCATTTGTAGGGAGAGGAAAATAAATATAAAGGTGGGTCAAAACATACCTTATTAATAATTGAATACATGCATTAAATTGTTCACCTCAGGTATGTTTTTCAGCTCTCATGATCAGAATAGGCAAATTGCAATCGTTGAGACTTGGAAGTAGAAAATAAAGGAGGAAAACAAGAAAATACCTATAAGTATTCATATTATGACATCCGAACGGGTCGTGTGGTGCCCCATATGTTGTAACTCGTAATTAAGTGAACATGGAATAAGGCAAGTCCAATGATTCATCCTAAAAATTTTCCATTTAAGATTTCTAGAATTGATTGAGTTGTGAAGCTTGAGAGTCGGTTTTTATTTTGGATGCGAAAATGTCAACCTGGTGGTTATTAACCACAAGTGAATCCTCCAAAACACTCTTCACTATTTCAAACCTAATACAAAACCTATACTATGTTTTCTTTGATGAAAGTTCAGAGCCAAATTTTAGAGCCAAATTTTGAAGGCTGAAGCTATAGATTTTACAAAGTAAATAAAAGATTCTCTACAAGAGAAATTATGGTAAGCACGAAAATGGAAAACCTACAATGAAACAATGTTATCGCTGGCACTTTCTAGGACAAAAGCGGCATTGGACAAGGACTTTTCACCGCAATATTACTTTATGTAAAAAGAAATATAAGCTAACAAGAAGCATTTAAGATATACTGTGATTACATGAAAATAATACTATTTGACTACCGCCAGCAATGAGAAGTTGAGATGTAAAAGTTAACTGCTAACTACTTATTTTTCAAAATGAAAACAGAAATCTTTCTTATTATTATTATTATTATTTTTTTAATTTTATCAATGCTGAAAACACTAATATAGCTCTACCTTAGAAACTGGGGCATCAAGAACTTTAGGAGTCAATTTCGATGGAGCTCCATCATACTTCTGAGAGCATTCTGTGTATGCAGATCCAATTCCAACTCCAGCACCAAAGGCTACTGAAGCCCAGCGCGTAACTGGACTCCCTGGCATATCAGTCCAACAAGCAATTTAACAAAGGGAAACAAGATTTACAAGGACTCACAAGCATATATGGTAATACGAATTTCCTCGTCCTCCATATTCGCTAAAATGAACTCACAGAAAAACAGAGTGGCACGTTAGTTTATAAGGGAGACAGCACTCATCCACATCCATTTAAAATTACTTCACTACTACCTCTCTAGATTATTTAATGTTTATTTTCCTTACTGGAATGTAACAATGTTCTTCAGTAAGTTGTTTACTCATTTAGAGAACTTTTTCTTTCTTTAATCAAAAACTTTATTTCATAGCAAGACAGAAACATTACAGAGATACCAGAAGGATAAAGCCTGCTGAAGAAGAAAAAGAGAGAAAAACAAAAGAGATTGACAAAATTAAATAACAGCAACATTAGGAGAGCAACCCACACCCACCAAAAAACCAACTCCACCAAGAAGCAAACTTCCAACAAGCAATTACATCCAAAAAGCAGCTTCCTCTGGCCAAGAAGCAAACTTACTCATTTGGAGCACATGATATCAAAAAGGAATGGCTAATATTTTTTAGTTCAAATAAAAGTGATTGCTGTTAGATATGCCCTAAGCTAGTCTAATACAAGAATCCAACTTAACTATCGCAATACTAACTGACTACAAAACCAATTCAGGACTAGACGTCATACAAATGTAAGTGCATTGTATGTCAAGCAAGCAAAAAACTTTACTTCACGCTTGAACTCAGAAAAAGGAAATAGAATTTTCCATTGTACAGTATATTAAAGATCCACCGCCAGATATGAAGCAATATATGCATAAAATAAATCCCAAGATGATACTTCAAAGACTACTTAATTATGATGTTATTATTAAAATAATTGTTTTTGTACCAACAAAAAAGTGAGACTAGATTCTATTACATCAACTTAGTTGGGGGAGATCATAATCTACTTAAGTTAAAATTTTAATCACACAGTTTGTGGCATCCACAACTTCACCACTTGACTGGGACCCACAAAATCTCCACCATTTTCTTTACCAAGTTACGGCACCCATTAGGATTCTATTTCTATTTCAAAATAAAAAGCAACAAATAAACTACATTAACACGTGTGAGCTGCACAAATCCTACTAATCCTCACTCATTTAGCTGGCATTTTGAAACAGAAATAGAAAACTGTACTATAATCTATCCCATACAAGCACTATATATATATATATATATATATAAAACTTCCATATATATATAAGTTATATATATAACTCAAAGTCTTGTATGGCATAATCAGGACTACCAAATAGTTCTTTCCTTACCATGTAACATATCTTTACATTGCGAATAGTCATCACGAATCACTCAAAGATATAAGGAATGTAATATAAAGCAAAACGACAAATTCTAATCATGTTACATGATCAGAAGAAAATAAAAATCCTCCAAAAATAAATAGCTTCACATATATTGATCAGAAACACTATAAAAATTAAATTTAAGCAAAGAGAAAGAGGAACTATTCTGCTAACTTTTCTATATTGTGTCTGTGTAATGATTGAAAAGAAAGGATGTATGTGTTTAATGATTTAAAATAAGAACATTGTCACATTGATTTTAATAGATTTAAAGGAAATATGAGATTCCCTTTAAAAAAAAAAAAAGGAGGGGAACATGACATGCGTATCCCTATGCCAGCACAATTAAAGTTTATATTCCTGAATATACGCAAGAGCATACCAAGATTTGTTTCTTAGAACTTAATGCATATGTTTTGTGGTGGCGTATAACTTGCTTTCTTGAAAGACTTCTCCCAATGCATGCCGTGAGTGTATGCAAGAGTGCAAGATTGTATCAATATTTTAATGTTTAATAGAGCTTAATGCATGTGTTTTATAGTGATATACAAATTGTTTCGTTCAAAAGCCTTTTTCCAATGCATAGTGAGAGTAGAAGAAAGTTGATTTAGGTTGATTCAAAGTTCATCCAGCCATTATAATCTGAATATAAGCGTTATATAGACACAAGTCATGCTATCTTTAATTGATGAACTTTGACAAGTATGTTTAGGAGCACTTATGGTATATAATGTTCCATGCCTCCGTCATGTCAATGTTCTCCACTGTTTCCAAGCTATTTTGGTTCTCCAGTTACAAAATGAGGCCCTATCGTCTTTCATCTTGGTCTCAAGGTGGAGACTGGAGAGTGTTCATCACTTCATCTAGTCTTTCACATTAAACATCTTCGATATTCGCAAGAAACCTACTAAAAAGTTGTGTGCACAACCTTACATTTCTTATATAAATACCAATCCAAGAATAAATTCCCATTTGATTCTTGACTGCCATTTTTAACAACCAAAACATCCTTTTTGTATATGAAAGGATTGTTATTTTCCAGGAAAACCATGCTAAAGGCAATCCTTCTAGGAAATGATACATTAAACCACACCCTCTCTCCATCACAAACCTAGTCACCAAACGGTTGTTATATTCTAAGAAAATCACGCTAAAGGCAATCCTTCTAGGAAATGATACATTAAACCAAGCCCTATCTCCATCACAAACCTAGTCACCATCAACAAACACTCCTTTTCTATCTCTCTCCCTTTTTTCTTTTAATCCCATTTATATGCCTCTTGCCTAGTAAAAATTGGGAGCGCTCATCTGAGAATCCTTATTCATATAAGACAATTCCCGTACGTCCCAAATTAACTTTGAAATTCTCTTATTCAATAAAAGTTATTTACAACCCCAACCACATCAGACTATGATACCACAAATCTTGAAGGCAAACTGTAGAAATAAAATAATTAGCAAATAAAGTATACCATTTAATAAAAATAGAATCAATATCTAAAAAATCCCACTAATCATGCCGAAATAGAACTCACATGCTAAGCAATTACATGCATCTCACATACACAAAAACAAAATAAAAGGGCAAAAATCCCAAAAGAATATAACACGATGAAGGGAAAACTCACTGAAAAGGAGGAGGCCGGCGAAGGCACCAGCGAATGAAGAATAAACGAATCGGCGGATACCCAAATCGAGACACGCATCCCACTTTGCATCCAAATCGTACTGTGGTGGAATCTTTGCTTTGTTTTCCTCAGACATTTTATTTAATCAAATCTACCACTTTTCCGCTCGTTTTCTTCTTCGTGTTCTACGATTTTCTAATTTCGCTTCTGATTTCCCCCCCGAAGATTTCGATTGTGTCTATTATTTTGCGCAAGCCGCTAATTAGTAATTTCTTATGGAGTCGCTGTATTTTGCTTTCCTAATTGTCTCAGGGTACCCAACTTTTTTCAGTGTGGCAGCCACTAACCTTTTTTAATTTCGCCCTTGATTTGTTGTGTCTATTGGCGTTGAGCTCACAAGTATAAAAGTTCCATACTAAATTTAAAAATGTTTTATTCGTGTATATAAGATGTATAAAATGTATACACACTTGCATAAATTAATAGTCAATAAAAATTGTCTTTTCAAAGAATATGAGATCAATGATGTATTTAAGTAAATTTTAGTGGAAGCGTATACAAATTGTATGTATAAATATTATTTCTCTTAAAACTTTTTTAAGAGTTTCGATGACACAAAATTTTGTTCGGTGTGACATGAAAATTTACAATATTAAAAAATTGGGAGAAGCTGAGAAAACTAAGGTTTATAGTGGGATGGATAGGCTCAATCTTAGACACAACTAGGTTTATGGTGGGATGGATATGCTCAATCTCAGACACAACTAGGTTATTTTTTGCAGGCTCTATATTTATAGGGTTTGGCTTTCCAAAGTTAGGAAACTACATTCACTCTCTTAGGATGTTAAAGCCTATTGGAGCAACTGTTATGATTTGAGTCTTTATTTAACAAATTTTTTTTTTCTTTTGATACAGGGGAATATTCATAGGGGATGGAAATTAGAGGTGGGTAGGTGAAGTTTAAATCTCGAGACTTTCTATCTGAAAGATAATTATCTAACTATTGTGATATAACTCGAACAACATTTTATAAAATATATTAGAGATGTTTTGAGATTATTGAACCGTAGACTTCATATAACCACACTACCAATATAAGGGTACACAAGTAGTTTTCCATTTATGGCACAAGGGGCATGATAACGTAGATCCTCATTACATCATGTTAAGTGCTTTAAGTAATGACGGAGCCAGCAGCTATTACAGGACTGAGCCGGAAGAGTGAGCCGTATATTACGCGCAGCTAAATTACCTTTATATATAATTTTTTTTTTAAAAACAAACTCAAAAAGAAAATTTTCAATTTAGGGGGGGGCCAGGGCCCGACATAGCCCCCTAGCTACGCCACTGGCTTCAAGTGTTCAAGTTAATTTATCTTACTATTGAACACCATAAACATCGCGATTACAGTTGGGAAACGACCGGAACGGCTTGGTCGGCCCACAAAAAGCCCAACAGGAGCAGGCTTGCGGCTTGCTTAAAGTGAGTTCTGGTTCGGGCCAAGCCCCAATTTGAGGCCATGGCTTGAGCTCAGGCTGGCCCGTGCCAAACCCAAAATGGACTGGTTTGAATAACAGGCTGAAGACGGCCGATGTTTAGGGGCCGCCTTTGGCCGTTAAAATGTTGTAGCAGAAGCCTATTATTGCAGTTAAGGCTTTAAGCCTTTTAAGCGGGCTCCAACCTTTTCCTTTCTATTTTTTCAAAAAGGGTTATTTTGATAAAAACCACTTTTTTTGATAGAGAGTTTGAAAAAATTTTATTTTTAAAATTATTTGTCAAAATACCCTTTTCAATTATAAAAATACTCCAGACCAATTTTTACAAAATTCTATTATTGTTATTATTAAATTCATTTTAATAATTTATTTTGATGCTCTCGTTGTCATCACGTAATAAAATAAACCAATCATTAATATTTATAATAGTAGCAAAAGAGAACCACCACCCGCCTCCTCTTGGTAATAAGAGCCGCCTCCACCCCCATCGCTGATGCTTTAATACACGGTAATAATCCTCGCTAACACATTACAAAATGGGAAAAATCATGGCAAAGCACCAGGGGAAAAAACATAGTAAAAACAACATGGTAGCAAATGCCCAAAAAAAAAAAAAGAATAAATTGCAAAAAGCAATGGTAACAAAGGGGCGAAAAAGGAAGTTTGCATTTGTATATATGTTGTATATTTTTTGCTTTCTCAATTATGTTTATAAAATTTATATCTTTAACAATATTAAATATACATTTTTCCCCCCGTTACCTACCAATGCATCGCACGGGTAGTTTAATTAGTTATAAAGAAACCAGTCATTTGTACTAGTAAATTTTTATAATGTCTTTATTTATTCTCATCTCTAAGTGTAGAAACATTGTTACGCCATCAATTGTATTTATTTGGACTAGTAATCAGCCGAATCAAGTAGATATTGGCCTGGATTCTCCACATGTTCTTTAAGAACACTCGTAATCGAAGGTATTTGGTATAAAAATAGTAGGATCTCACGCATAAGTAAAACAGAATGAATCTTGAGGATTTATATTTTCTCCATCTTTAAGAACACATTTCCCGTCTGAGTAAGAAAGAACGGCTGGGTCTATTTTTTGACGGATTGAAAGTTGCGACACAATAACTTGATGTTGAAAAGAATGCATCCACAATTGTTGGTGACATCCACTCTCCACTCAGTTTTATTACTTATTATTTTTCCAGTTAAGGCTTGTTTGACGTAGATATTATCTGGAACGCATTTACTTGAACCTGTAAAATAACAATACAAAATCGATCAAATTTGCACAAACATATCATGAAATCTTGAAGGAAGCTAAATACATAAATATAATATAACGTACCTGTTCTCAAATATAGAGAATCAAAAGAACACACAGCAAAAATTACATGCTTAATTAGAATTTTTCAAATGAATGTAATGGACAACAATAGAGGTACAATTTGCTATTTAACGACATAGTCATTTGAAGATTTCCAACATCTTATACAAATAAGTTTATTTGATTTACCAATTATGTCTATAATATACACCGTCTTTTGAAAGATTTTCAACATCTTATACAAATAATCTAATTTCATTTACCAGTTATGTCTATAATACATGTAATCTTTTGAAAGCTCTTTAGAAATCTTTCATAAGATCTTATATGTTGTTGATGTGTATTTTTACACATAACACGACGATTTTGTATGCCTGACCTAAGGTCAGAGGTTCAATCCCCGGGGAACGCGATTCCCCATGGAGAATTTACAAAACCTTGAGGGTCCACGCGCCCTCAAAGAGGACAAAATCATCATGTTACATATGTTACAGACAATTAACAAGGAAATGAAATAGTGCCGTAGCTAGCACAAAAGAGAGGGGGGGCCGAAACGTAAACTCAAAAAAATTCATAAATCATCAAGCCAAGAAGCCAACAATATACACACTAAATCTATTCTATTCCTAATTCCATTTTACAAAATTTCTCTACTAAAAATTTCACTATTTAATTTCTTTTCTGTACCAAAAATTCATAATTTCCTTCTACAAAGATAATTCACATTCCACACTGTCTATAATTTACAAGAGTTTCAAGTTTCAACAATTATTTCCAGCAAGATAAAAGCACTTTCGTTGATAATATCAATCACTTTACTTAAATTAATTAAAGAATCACTAAATAATTCTACAATTACTTAAATTATAATTATCCAAAGTTTAAATTTTAAATTATATCAACCAACACTCAAACTAACCAACAATGAACCGCCCAAGGCCTAAGTAGTATCAATGTCTTATAGAATATAGAATGATAGAAACACAATAACTCAGGGGCTAGGGTAAAATCAATGAAACAATTTGTATAAGATTTTGGAAATCTTTCAAAAGATTACATATATTATAGACCTTAGTAAATAAGAGAGTCTATATGTACATACACTTTGTACAATTTTTTTTTTAATAGAATGGTGTGGCACAATCATAGGGTTGATTTTCCAGGCGATGATGTGTATGAAAAAATAGATAGAGTCTCGACACTTGTCATTTTACATAAGTTTTTATAGAAGTGTTTGCACAAATAACAAAACTATAGTAAACAAAATTCAAAGATCATGTGTATAGAGTCCTTTCAAAAACCTCTCAAAGGTTTCAAAACCTCCTACGCGATAATCCACGTGGCGTGTGTAGATACATGTCAAGTGTATTTGAAATACACATAGCGTGTATAGAAATACACACGATGTGCATTCATACACGCCAAAAGAGGTGAGAGGTTTTGTTACAAAATATCTAAGAGGTTTTTGAAAATTTTTCTACGCGTATAAGATGTTGGAAACTTTCAAAAGATTACACGAGTCTCTTTCCAAAACTTCCTGAAGTTTTTTAAACAAAACCTCCCATCTTGAGTGACGTATATAGATGCATGCTATGTGTATTTAAAATACACATGACTTGTACAAAATACACATTGCATGCTTCCATACACACTACACGAGATTGGATATTTTGTTACATATATTGTAGACATAATTATTAAATGAAATCAAATTATTTGTATATGATAATTGGAAATATTCAAAGCAGTAAATCCTTAAATAGCAAACAATAACTCTATTGTTGCTCATTTCATTCAATTGAAAGGCAAAGTGTACCATTCTAATTTCTAATTAACCATGTAAGTTTTATCCAATAGAAGGAAAAGACATCAACAGGTTTTGTGTGCTCGACCATTTGGGAGAAATACTATTTTTGTACATATATAGTGCATAACTTTCGTATACACCCTATTTATTTACTTAAAGAAATGATACTCGTACACATGCTTGTGTATTTACTTAAATGTCTCTTACTCAATCTTTATTGAAAAGATAACTTTTGGATGTGTATACAAATTTTGTACACCTTGTATATACAAATAAGATATCTTATGTTATGCTTATGTATTTAACTTCCTTCAAGATTTCATGATATGTTCCTTTCAAAAAAAAAAAGGATTTCATGATATGTTTGTGCACATGTGATGAATTGTGTACAATTCTACAGGTGCAAATCAATGCTTTCCAAAGGATATCAACATCAAATAAAATCTGACTGGGATAATAATTAGTAATTAGACAGAAAGGAAAGTTACCTTCACCAACAATTGTGTATGCATTCTCTCGAATATCAAGTTATCATGTCTCAATTTTCATTTGGTTTGAAAAGATAGACCTAGCCATTCTTTCCTACTCTACTGGTAATTTTTTTTTTTTTGGTGGGGGGAACACCGGTAAATGTCTTCTTAATCATGCAAACCTGATGTCTCATGGAAAATCATTCAACTCTACTTATGCAAGGAATCCTATTAATTCCGTACAACTGTACAAGATACCTTCTATATAGTGTGTGTTCTTTAAAAAAAAAAAAGTCTATAGAATTTGGCCATATGTACTTGTCCAAAGAAATACAATTGTTAGCTTAACAGTGTTTCTATACTTAGAGTTGGAAATAATACCGGTCGCCATGTTTAAGAAAAATTCCATTTCTTATATTGGCTCTATCTTATGGGACGAAGTTTTCCCATTAAAAAAATAATAAATAAATAAATTAATGTTGAGTGTTAGTGGTAGTAGGTGGTAGAATTCTGATAAAATTGGAGAGAGAAATCAAGAGAAAGTCAAATATTGAATCATAATTACAGTAATCAATAACCATTAATAAGGAAAATCTAGAATTAATAAAAATTTCACTGGTTGATATTTTCTTTTAGTGTTTAGCATCAATGGGGTTTATGATGATGTTATAATTATCCTACTCTAATTACAATGAATGAATGATGCTATGAGGTGCTAACTCCATCCCATAAACATAATTCAATTTTCCTTTTTCGTCCGTCCTAAGATACATACACTTTCTTATTAAAAAGTAATTAAAATATTAGTTTTCTTTTATACTCATATTTAATGTGCATTACAATCAACATAATTGTATTATTTAAAGTAGAATATTTAATAAATGAAAGAGTATATTAGGAAAATCATATTAAATTTTACTTTCCCAAAATACTATTAATTACACTCTTCTTAATAATTGTAAAAATTGAAATTAGACTATCTTTGTAGGACAAAAGTAGTATCAATTACTCTACGTCCAAAAAAAAAAGTATATTATTCAATTTTCGTCCTTTTAAAAAATATAATCTTGTTGCTTGTGTTTAATTTTTCCTTTCCATGTTTACCCCTAATTAATTAACTACTTAAAATACCTAGGTACCAAACTTCAAGAGGAAAACAAGTTAACCAATTTTTTGGCATAATATTCAACGTGTTCACATAATTCTAATAGACACAATCTATATATATATATATATATATAAATCAATAGTTTGTCTGACACAATTGACAAAATTATTCCCTAAAAAATGTATCGCACCATAACTTAATTTGCCAGATTCTACTTTTGGGCTTTAATTCAATTTTAGGGCTTTATTATTTTTTTATTTTTTTTGTGGATCTTGAATGCTGGCCCTTCCTTTATTTCACCAATTTCCACCTTCCATTCCTCCTTACGGGTGTTTATATGTTGAGGAATAAACCAAATGAGCTAGATCTTATTGGGACTTTTGAAGATCAGATACGTGAGCACAACCTGTACGGAATTAAAAAAATCCAGTATAGAAAGGTGACACTAATTTGGTGTTTTCTTAATTTGTTTTATTTTTTAATTTTTGTAATTATAATATAAATCTATGACTCGGTGGACATATTGTAAGGACGTTGTCTTAGACTGTTGCAAGAAATTCTCAAAATGCACAAACGGTAAATGCCGTTAGTGAGATTAACTTAATTGATTGGTAGATGGCATAGACTGCTTTTAAAAGAGCTTTTTTTTGCAGGCTTTTACATTTATTATAGTGATAGAAAAATTGATTAACTAATGTTTCATTTTGACCATGATTTAAGTTGCAAATTGCAAGGACTTGTGTCATGGGAGGTGCAAAGGAGATGAATGCTATTATTTATTAAAATTTGTTTTCCATATTTCCTTTTTTTCCCTTGTCACTACAGAGATTTATTAATGAGATGTACTTTTAATTGTTCTTCCTATTTGTAAATACTAATAACATACTTTGCTAATTATTCGCATCAATTGTCTTTAATTTATTTGCATTTTGTTTGTCAGAGGACTAAATCCACTAGCTTTATCTGTGGAATACTTTACACTTTTTTACTCTTCATCTCACATTTGAAGTGCCATAACACTATATCTAATCAATGGTCATTTTACTAGATGTCTACTTGTGCATCGCATAGGGTGAAAAATCTAGTTTGAATAGTTGTACATATTTTAATATTAATCCTACTTTGGTCATTCAAAAATTCTAAGGAGACAAAAATAAAAGATAAATAAGTGACATTATATATATGACACACTTGTATTGGATGATGCAAAATGAATCATGTGATCATCATCCAATAAATATATGCTACGAGAGAATGTCACTTATTCATGTTACCTATACATGTCTCCCTATAATTGCTCTTTGGTTATTCGTATTAAGTATTAATTTCAAATCATGAATGATGCTTAAGGGTTAAAATGTAAAAATACACTAGGAACGGACCAGTTGTTAGTCATTTGCTCTTTGCAGATGATTCCAGGGCTAATGTGCAAGATGTGTTAGGGGTGTTGGAGATTATTGAGACGTATGGATGGCCTCACGACAAAGGCTAAATGTGGAGAAAACTTCAATTCCATTTTCTCCAAATGTGGGGCAGGAACAAAAAAGGTTGATTAGAGACCTTTTAAGGCTTGATTTCATGCGCCAGCATGGCTGGGTTTACCAGCGATGGTGGGGAAGAACAAAAAGAAGACCTTTGCTGATTTGAAGGAAAAGATTTGGGAAAGGATCAAATCTTGGAAGAGGGGCTACTTTTCTAGTGCGGGAAGGGAGGTCATGGTTAAAGCAGTTTTACAGGCTATCTCCACACACGTCATGAGCTTATTTCGCATCCCAAATAATCTTTGTGGGGAGATTAGAAGCCTTATTCTGAGATTCCGGTGGGAAGCCAAAGAGGAGGAGAGGAAGGTGGCATGGGTTAGCTGGAACTCAATTTGTAATCAAAAAGAGATAGTGGTCTGGGGTTTTGGAACATGCAGATTTTTAACCGGAGCTTGATCGCTAAGAAAGTATGGTGCCTGTCAAATGATCCAATGTCCACGGCTAGGCGAATTCTGAAAGATAAATACTTTCCAAATACATCTGTCCTTCAGACTGAGGTGAAATCAGGGTGTTCATATCTATGGCAGAGCCTTATATGGGGGAAGGAGATTATTTTGAAGGGATCGAGGGTAGGAGATGGAATCTGGGAGAGTAATTGGTTACATGGGAATCCTTCCATGCGGCCATATACTACATGAGTTGATGTGATAAATTGGGTTAGTGAACTCCGAACTGAAGAGGGAGAGTGGGACTTGGAATTGGTTGAGAACAATGTCTGGCCAGTTGATCAACATCAAATCTTAGCCATTCCAGTGGACGACGGACCTCATGAGGACCGCTTGATATGGAACTTCACGAAACATGGGGACTTTTCGGTAAAGAGTGGTTATCAATTTATGTTCGACAAGGAGAATGGGGATGATGAAGGTTGGAGCTCGGGAACGGAGAGCAAGTGGCAGAAACTGTGGCAGTTAAATATTCTTCCAAAGACGAAGCATTTTATATGGAGGTGAATGAAGGGAGCCATGCCGACTAGCTACAATTTAGCAAAGAGGGCGATGGAGGCAGCGATACAATGTCCAAGATGTCACATCTATGAATCAGATTTACACCTCTTTGTGCAATGTGGATGGGTCGTGGAGTTATGGAGGGGGATTGGCTGCTGGGAATTCATTAAGGACGTTGTTCCCTACGGGGCAGAGGTGGTTTTTGGTGACTTTCTTTGGAATATAGGGCAGCGGATCCCAGTGGAAACATTTGAATTGATGTGCATGGATACATGGGCGATTTGGAAGAGCCGTAATGTTCTTCTCCATAAAGGTAAGAACACAGATGTACAATATGTCATGGATTCTATTACAATTCAATTGAGTTCTTATCAGAGGATTAAGGATCATGGGATGCGGCTGGAGAGGGAAGTGGGACGACATAGGCCAACCGAATGGAGAAATAAGGGTGCAAGTGGAAATGGTTGGATCTTGTCCACCGACGCGGCTGTTAGAAGTGAGGAAGGCTAGGTTGGGCTCGGGGGTGTTATTAGAGATGAAGCGGGTGTGTGCTGGGGAGCTTCTGCGTGTCGGAAACGAGGTATATCAGACTCGACTATGGCAGAAGGGTGGGCTATAAAATGTGGGCTGAAGTTCGCCCGGGATCACCAGTTGAAGATAACTAAAGTGGAGACAGATGCCCTTGATGTCCAACACCTGCTTAAAGAGGAGCCATTGGTGCCGGTTTGGCCAATGATTTTAGAAGTCTGAAATTTAATATTTAGTAGCGATTGTGGTGCGTGTTGTTACATTCTTAAAAATAGGAATGTCATAGCCAACAATATCGCAGCATATGCTTTGACATCTGTAACTGATTCATTCTGGTCTCTTTCTTTGCCCCATTTTATCTCGAATTGTATAAGGGGGCAAATGGTTTAGTTGATGAACGAATGAAATTAAATTTCTTTTCAAAAAAAAAAAAAAAAAGAGTAAAAATACACATAAAATTAAATACTACAATCAATTCTTAATCCTTGTGAAAATGCCTACTTCCTATATTTGTGGAATGAATGGAGAATTATTATTGTGCTATAAATAAATACCAGTATGGTGTCATACGATTAATGGGGCATGGAATATGAGTCAAAATCTTACCTTAAAAACGGGTTATCAACTAGTGACGTGGATGCAGCATTAATTAATGTTTAGTGTTTGTGGTCGTTGGTAGCAGAACTCTAATAAAACTGCATAGAGAAATCAAGCGAAAGTCAAATATTTGAACCGAATCACGATGACAGTAATCAATAACCACTAATAATAAGAAAAATCCAGATAAATAAAAGTATAATGAATTTCTCATTTGACATCTTTTTCTACAAATCCAACCACATTTTCTTTCATTCAGACGGTACCTCTTTAATCGATTAGGTTTTAGCATTTGGGCATTTTCTTCTTCCGATCTGAACTCCCTCTTTTTGAACACATCAGGTAAGTCCTCTTCTTAAGAATTCTGGAATCGTGTTTCTTTTCGTACATTTTTCAATTTCACAAACTTTTATATATTTGAAGTTGATTGATATGAGTATTTCATATTGTTTATCTATGTAGCATGTACTTTGTTTCCTTGATTGAGAAGTAAATCTAAGTAAATGTCTTCTGGTTGAAAATAATAAAATTGTAAAAATAGATTAACAAATAGCAAAATTTTGGGGTTATATATATACAACCAAATCTTTGTAAAAGGTTAAATTAAATTGAACTGTTAGTATTTATATAATTAAAATAAATAACTTGACGAATAATAGGGTAGGTTGTAGCCATTTTTTCAATTAATGAAATTATATATTTTCAAATTTCAAAAACAAATCCATCCAGAGAAAATAACTCGATTTGGAGCCATTACTTTTCTTTCTAAGCTTGTTCTATGTTCTAACATCCAAACCCAAATCGCTGAGTGACGGTTTAGAATTCAGAAATCAACATTATTGTAGGCAATGGTGAAATTTTAGATCACTGTGAGTTTGTCTAATTTCTTTATAAGTATAATAAATAAAGTTAAATGGCGAAAAATTGGTATGCAGAAGTGATTGTGCATATATAATATTAAAAACTTAAATTTCTATCAACAGTAATTTGTGTATGTTAATGAGTGAGGGTTTTTGGTGAGTTAAAATCCTATATGATCGTAAACGACGTTTCATATAGTGGAAAACTTTAGGCTACGTTCTCTTTGTTATTTTTAGATTGTTTTCTCTTTTCAGTTTTCTAAAACAATGAAAACGCGTTCTCTTTTATATTTTCAAATATGCAATTTAGAAAACAACTTCAAAACTTATAAAGAAATTAAAAACGACTTTTTCTTGTTTTTGATGTTTCTGTGTTAAAAGTTAAAAACGCGGAAAATACATTTTTAAATTTTAAACATTACATTAATTACATTTAAATCCCAATTTTTATTTTTATATTCATTTTGTTTCTATTTTTATTTTTAAAAATAATTTTCTAAAATAGAAAAGAAAACGCATTTTTTATTTTCTCAAAGCAGCAGCCTCAAAATAGAAAACTTCAAAATATATTTTTAAATAAAAACAGAAAATTAAAACACAAAGAGAATGCAGCCTTAACATTCTGTTATATTTGTTTTCATCTTTTATTTGTCTTGATCCCAATTGAAATTTTTGAGCAACAATCTTGGAAGTGGAATTCAGGAAGTGACCTTAAATTATATTCCCAACACACATACATTTAGGAATCGAATACTTATTTGTTAATTTCTAATGTACAAGTGTTCCATTCCTAACATAATTTGGACATGAAACTTGGGTCGAGACATTCATTTAATCATATAATGTATATTAGCTTTTCAGGGATCTGTCTTCCAATCTTTTGTGTTTTTTTTTCTAATATGGGTTTGCGTCACAAAAAGTCATGCTATGTTATGTATACACACTGATTTAGGCAATGATCACACAATATACATTCGATAGGAATTTTATTTTATTTTATTTTATTTTTGACTATTACTTGCAATATTTGAACTCTAATAAAAATGGAGAGATAAGAGCAAGCGAAAGTCAAATATTTGAACTTAAATCATGATTATAGTAATTAATTAATAACCATTAATTAATAAGAAAAATCCAGAGTAATTACTCGAACAACTATAATGAATTTCTCATTGACATTGTTTTCTATAAATCCAGCCGCATTTTCTTTCATTCAGATTGTAACTCTTTAACTGATTGAGTTTCAGCAGTAGGGCATTCTCTTCTTTTGATCCGAGTTCCCTCTTTTTGAACACATATAAGGTCAGTCGTCTTCTTTACAAAAATTTTGGAATCATGTTTCTTTTCGTACGTTTTCATCAATTTCACAATCTTTCATACATTTGAAGTTGATTAATATGAGTAGTTTCA
Organism: Nyctanthes arbor-tristis; assembly: GCA_963692815.1. Lineage (NCBI taxonomy): Eukaryota > Viridiplantae > Streptophyta > Magnoliopsida > Lamiales > Oleaceae > Nyctanthes > Nyctanthes arbor-tristis. Next base: position 22,227 of record CAVNYN010221757.1, read on the forward strand.
TATTATTTATCTATGTACTATACTTTGCCATTAATTGATTGAGCATAAATCTAAGAAAAAATCTTCTTGTTTTGAAAATAATAAAATAAAAAATTGAAAAAATAGATTAGTAAATAGCCAAAATTTGGGGTTATAATTGTGGGTGATTGCAGATGGACATAGCCTAGGGTAGCGGAATATAGAGGGTACCAACTGAGAATTCAAAAATGTTCGTCGTTATTTTTTTTTAATAAAATTTTTAAATAGTATAAGTATGAATAAAATTAAATGGCAAAAAACTGATATTGCACAAGTGATTGTGTATATATAATATTATGATATTTGTAGAAATTTTTGCGAAGTTATTATTAACAAACAAAACAAGCCCATCAATTCTCCCATTTTTTTTTTTTTGTAAAAAAAATTACAAAAGGGGAGGATATGACTGAAAATCCGGTTGAAAACCCCATTAAGGAAATATGCCCCATTGGCCATCACTAGGCTATTTCCTCAGCCAACAAGCCATGCGATTTTTTTATCTTTCCCTTTTCGGTTTTTTTTTTTTTTTTTTTTTTTGTTTTGGAAAAACAACAAGCCATGAGAACTAAGATTTTATAGTCATATTTTTGTTTTTACGTGATATATATTTATTAGCAATTATTCATTATGAGATTTTTTGTTTGACATATTTCTTTTTTCTTTTTATTAAAACCTTTTTTCAAACCGAAGAAATAGTTTGGATTTGATTAAGAAGTAAACTGAGTTTAATTGAACTGAAAAACTAATAAAGTTCTTTAGAACATTTTTTAAGAACTTTCCAAACAAGTTATTTTCACCCTGTATGAGAGGGCGTCCAATACGAGTGTAGAGGCCTCCACGGTCCAAAAAATTTTACTAAATTTTTGAGACAGAAAATAAGAAAAGTTACAATTTAGTCGCATTACTAACCTTTTTGTTCAAAAGAGATATAAGATTTAGGATAAAAGAGGTAACATTTATCTTTCACTCCTTTCCACATCTATTTCGAAACCCTTTTTCCAGTGATCGTTATTCACCCTTACCACTTGAAATCTCTAGATCCATCAATCCTTGTCTCGTATTTCATACTGTTAACAAAGGATGATAAAATTTTGAACCAAACTATGCTATGCTTCACTTGCCATGTTCTAGTTTAGATTGTTATTTTGCATAGCTAGGTTCTTTTTGCAAGCTAAGCCACTCATGCTAGCCGTCATGACTTGGCCTATCTTCATCTTTTCTAATTTTGTGGTGTTTATAAGGCAATGCTCATTTAAAACTGAGCTCATCCAATGGCTCAGCTGCCCATGCTGTTTGAGTCAAAATCTTTTAACTTTGTCGTTTTACCATACCTCCATTCAACAGAAATCATTCTATATGTTTCTCATTCATAATGATATCGTAACCAAAATTGTTCAAACCATATGGTGCAAACTATATATTGAACTCTACATTTACATTTTCTTATTCCAGAAATCATAGTAAAGCTTTGAAGTTTATCAGTCTACCTATTCCATAAGAGGCAACAATGGTTCGCTCAAAAGTTAAGTATGAGTTAATTGCTGACAAACGTGCAAGAAAGGATTCATATAGAAAAATAAAGTTAAGCTTGTTTAAGAAGGTGAACGAGCTAAAAATATTATGCAACATAGAAGCATGCGCAGCTGTTTGCAATGGAAATGGGACTCAGCCAGAATTTTGGCCATCCCAAGTTGAAGCGCTCCCCCTTTTTGAAACATTCAAGAAGTTGCCTTCTTCATCAAAACTTAACAACACGGTAAACGGAGAAGGTTTTCTAAAGAAGGACCTATCAAGGTTGACAAAACATGTTGATAAAGAAACGTGGAAAGTTCAATGATTGGAGCAAGAATTACTTTTGGATAAGTGCCTTAGTGATAAAATTGTGCTTGGCGAGACAAACCACGATGATTTGCAAAAGTTGCAGGGTCTGTTGGAAAAAAAGGTGCAAATGCTGGATCACGTAATTGTGGAGCTTGAGCATTCAAGTTCTAAAGATCCGGGTATGGGAATGGGAGGCAACTGATCATCTAAGAGTTCTTTGTGAGCTCGTACTAGATTTGACATTAGACTTAGCTTAAAATATATTGTCATGCTCTCACTGGAGATTGAGAGTTATGACAAAGATATTAAGATGTATTTATCATTAATTTTACCATTTTCTTGGAACCTTGCGTGATCTTCGAAATTTATAGGTGTTGGACTGTTTAATTTTTTGCAAGATTTCCATTTAATGTAAAAACATGTTGAGAAATGGAAAAAATGGTAGTTAATGTTGTCCATAAATGAGAATTGGACATTATGTTACATACCCTGGAGATATAAGCATGACTAGTTATGGTAATTTATTCTTAACTAGTATATATCACCATGAGTTAAATTACGATCTAAGTATCTAGGATATTTGTAGTTCATATATGATAGTTTCGCTTATTAGTATTTCGCTTATAAGTACGGATTCCTAAATTTTATTTAAAAAAAAAAAAGTCTCATTCACTTATAGGAGACAATCAATATAATTCAATAGATTCAATATAATTTTATTTTTCATATCCTATAGTTTTGTATTTAAGTATCAATGCCTAAATTTTATTCAAAAAAATTAAGTGTCATCAACTTATAGGAAACAATTAATATAATTCAATAGATTCAATAGATTTTAGCTTTTTCAATCTTTAGCGTCTTTTTTTGGGTCTAGAAATTTTATTGAACGCGGGTTGCAACTAAGAAAATTTAAATTTGCCTAAGGTAAATATAAATTATTTTCTCTATAAAATCTGAAAAGGAAAAAAAAAAGTCCTACATGGGGCTGTAGCACAACAATGAGCGAACATTTTTAGAGAGGGTTAATACACTTTTATCAATAAAACTTTAACACTTTTCATAAATAAAGAACACTTGTTTTCTTTCAAAAATCAAGTGGTTACAAAATCAAGGGGTCGGTCACAAAAGTCACAGTCTGCGGAGTCACAACTGCCGGTAAATTACAAAACCACTACAATGAGTTGCAAAATTGGAAAACATCGATAACATATGTGACCTTTGTCGACTACACCATGACCTCCAGCCACTAAAATCACAACACAAACCACAAATTATTACCTTCGACAACCGCAATCGCCACACACAAACACCAATCACAAACCTTAACCCTAAATCGTATAAGAAATCAACAAAAATTAGAGCATAAACCCTAATTCGAATAACCCCTTAAACATACAGCAAATCAACAACAATTGAAGCATAAACCATAGAAATTCATGAAAAACGACGATCAAGGCCTTGATTATATATCACCGATATACAGGCTCAGACTATTAGAAAACTTATACCTCCAATGGTAAATAACACATGCACCGACGAAGAGAGAGAGAGCGTGAGAAGATAAAGGGCTTGAAGAAAGGTTTCGTGCAGCATCTTGATCTCCCTCTTCTCAACGGAAACTCCGTCGTTGGGGGCAGTGGTAGGGTGTGAGAGAACAAAGGGAAAGAGAATACGGACAGAGAGTGCAAAGAGAGAGGACGCATTCTGTGCCATGATGGAAGAGAAAGACTTGATTTTTGCAAAACGAAACTTTGGCCCTGGTCTTTTTAATATGAGTGTTCTAAAGCTCTGATTTATTTAATTATTATCTCTTTTCACAGTCGTGTCATTCTTCTTCTGATACACCATATCTAATCATTCTTAGGGCTTAATAATTATCTATATATATAATCCAAGTTTTTACTTATTTTATTATCACGAGTTAATTTCTATACTTGCCTTAATTTGTACAATATTTCAGCATTGATAACCTTTCTGTGTTAAGATTCTTTTGGGTGCCAATTGTTGACAAAATATGTAGAAGCTTTCATCATATATTCATAAGGTGAACATTACCTATCATGTTTTCCATTTCCTAGCATGCATTGACATCAAATGGAAATCTTGCAAAAAGTTAAATAATCCAACACATTTAAATTCACAAGATCTTGTAAGGTTCCAAGCAAATGGTAAAATTAATTTTAGATATGTACACATGCATACACGTCTTCATATCATTGTCATAACTGTCAATTTTTGAAGAGAGCATGACAATAAATTTTAAGCAATATCTAATGTTGTACCAACAACTCATGAGCTTACAAAAAAAACTCAAGGGTGTGCTTCTCATTCCACGCCTGGATCTGTTGCCTACCTCAGCGTCGATAATTGTAGTAGAGCTTGAATGCTCAAGCTCTGCAATTATATTATCCACCATGGCATCTTGTTCCTCCAAAAGACGGTACAAATTTTGCAAACTGTCGTGGTTTGTCTCATCAACCACACTCTCGTCACTAAGACACTTGTCTAAGAATAATTCTTGCTCCAAAGATTGGACTTTCAACTTTTCTTAATCAACATGTTTTATTAACCTCGACAAGTCCTGCTTTAAAAATCTTTCTCGGTTTACCATATTCCTAACTTGTGATGGAGATGGCATGTTCTTGAGTGTTTCAAAAGCATTGAGTGGCTTCAGGTTATGGCAAAAATTCTGGCTAAGTCACATTTCCATTGCTTACAACTGCACAAGTTTCAGCGTTGCAAATATTTTTAGTTCATTCAATGTTTTAATTAAGAAACCTAATTTTCTTTTTATATATGAATCTTTTCTTGCGCGTTTATCAGCAGTTAACTCATATTTAACCTTCAAGCGAAGCATTGCAAACTGTCTTTTAAGGAATAGGTAAATAGAAAACTACAAAGTTTTATCATGTTTTCAGGAATAAGAAAATGTAAATAAAGAGTTCAATAGTTTACACAATGTGATTCATGCTATTTTTGGGGTACAATATTAATATTATTATTATAATTGATACTATGGGTACAATATTATTATGAAAGAGAAACATATAGAATGATTAATATCATGCAAGTACGAGTGTAAAAAGACAAAAAAAAAAAAAATTGATCAAAACGGCTTGAGCTCAGCTAAGCAACTAGATGAGCTTAGGTTTAAACAAGCATTGCCATTTCCATTTGAAAATGACAAAAAAGTACAATACAATAAATTAAAACAAACTAAGCCAAGAGCGCTAGCGCAAGTAGCTTAGCTAGGCAAAATAAGAATCTAAACTAGCAACTTGAGCATAGATGATCACATCACATGAAAGAAGGGTCTCAAAATAGATTATGGAGAAGTGGGAAAAAAATATTGCAAATGTTGGGAATTAATGTAAATTCTCCGATTATGCCCGCAGGACCGTTGTTTAAGGAATTTAATGAGATAAAGAAAAATAAAAGAACAAAGACAAATTTACGAACTATCAAAACTTTTCACTATATGATTCAAGTCGCTACAACCATGTAAAATTTCACTCACTAACCCACAACTCGCCAATTTTTCTCTCAAAGACTCAAGTCACTCTTGTATATAAAAGAAGAGGAAAACACATCTATTTATAGACTTTGTTTACTTGGAAGACAAGACAATTCCTTATAGGATTTGGATTCATTTTCCTCCAAGAACTCTTCTTTTTTCCTTTTCCTTTTCAACCTTGGATTATTTTTTGACAATAAACCCAACAATCTCCATCTTGTCAAAATAAGCCAAAATCTTCATTTTCTCAGGTCTTTTACATAATACTTGAGAAATTATCAGGTAAGCTTTTGACACTTTGACAGTCCCATGCTCCACTACATGAGTATAACCACTTAGAATTAATAACAAATTTCAAGCATTTCATCAGCTCAATGTTGAAATAAATTTGCTGAACTTTGTGGTACAACTCTCTTGTTGACTTTCCAGATAGTTCATCAGCCATTGACATTACTACAACCATACAACCTGCATCACTGCCGACCAATGCCTGTGTGTAAATATAACTGCTAGAAGTAACACACATCTTTTGCCATAGCACCTAGCGACACGCTATGAGAATGTACCTACTTACTTCGTAGCACATCTCTACCGCCCTCACACCAAGAGAGTTGGATTGTCTAAATCTGAACAGTAGCCGAACCTGCTCCACCTAGACAATATTTTCTCACGTGACCAGTCAGTCTACAACACCAACAAGTTGCAACAACAACCAATTCCCAGACGATCCAATTGAGAATTTTTGTATTTGCACCAACTTGCAAAAAAGTAGATCATTCATTCAAGTGCAACATGTTTGAAGAAATCTTTGTCGGATGCACATCTCTAAATTGACGACACAGTTCCTTTATAGCAAATATTTGATAAATATTTACAAGAACATTCCTTGTTAGATGGAGCCACCTCTTGCTTCCAGCTTTCAAATCCAAATTTTCCCAATGACTATCATTCATACTGGTTCTAATAACTTTGTCAAAACTTTGTCAAAACATGGGGACGGTTTTCCTTTGAAAGTTTTAAATCGTTCAATCAAAATCAAGAAATTCCAGACTTGTTCTAGCCACAAGTCAAATTTGATTCTCACCACTTAGTATGCTATATTTTTCCTCTGCTCCACCTCGAACAAAACCTGACTCTCTGATACGACCGTTGGGAATTAATGTAAATTCCGCGATTATGCCCGTAAGACCATTGTTTAAGGAATTTAATGAGACAAGGAAAAATAAAAGAACGAAGACAAATTTACGGACTATCAAAGCTTTTCACTATATAATTCAAGTCGCTACAACCATATAGAATTTCACTCACCAACCTACAACTCCCAAGTATTACAAAGAAAAATACTCAAGCTTTACAGCACCTAATTTTCTACTCTTTGAGCAAACATCAAAGAGTTACGAGAAAAACTCACAAGATGCTAAGCTCATTAATTTTTCTCTCGAAGACTCAAGTCACTCTTGTACATAAAAAAAGAGGAAAACATATCTATTTATAGGCTTTATTTACTTGGAAGACAAGACAATTCCTTATAAGATTTGAATTCCTTTTCCTCCAAGAACTCTTCTTTTTTCCTTTTCATTTTTAACTTTGGATTATTTTTTGGCAATAAACCCAACAGCAAATGCTACTATAAATCACATCTTATATATAATTCTTTCGAACAGAAAGATTATATGTGGGGAAATTTTGTAATATTTCTTTTTTTGAACACAAATTTTCAGTGGGTAATTATTTTGACAGTAGGATTTTTACTGAATGCACCATACACACGCACACACATATATTATATATTTTACATTTTACATTTTACATATTATATATGTATAATATCAAAAAAATTTCTTAAAAAATTTTCCCACCGATTTTGTGTTTCTATATCTTGTGCAATTATTTGAGCTATCTGATTTCTTTTATCTGGCCGTCCATTTTTTACTTGAGGTTTTTTGGGTATAATCAATTAATTAATTAATTAAACTTTATATATATAATTCCAAAAAAAGTTTCCTAAAAAATTTTCCCCCCACATTTCGTGTTTCTGTATCTTTGACAATTATTTGAACCTTCCGATATCTTTATCTGAGCCGACCATTTTTTTTGGTATAATAATTAATTAATTAATTAAACCTTATCTTTATACGGAAATTTAGGAAATACACCTTGTGTTTATAGTGTATTTACAATTTGCATATTATGTTTTAAGAAATTATGATTTATACATTGCATTTCATTTAACATTAACAGAGCACACATTTTGTTGAAGAAATAATAATAAAAAATTATTTATTTTGACAAAAATACTTTTTGTGACTAAAAAAATCACATCTTATAAGTTATGTATATGTTATGTTATGTTATATAACACTTTATATACTATTTCATTCTTCAAAATATATTTAATTAATCTTTTGTCAATTTTTTTCTTTCCCACTTTTATTCTGTAATATTTTTCTAGAAAAAATTGACTATATATCGTAATTGAATTATAATAAGCAAATAGAGAACAAGAAGTCATCATCATAATTATCAAAACCGAAAATATTTACATTATTAATAGAAAATTTTTAATAGAAAATATTAAAAATTAATAGAAAATTTTTAATCACTCATATTTTTCTTGTTTAAAAATATGTATCAATAAAGATGAAAACACGCAATAAACAAAAAGGGAAAAAACACACACACACACAATAAACAAAAATGGGGAAAAAAACTAAGTTACAAAATAGTACCAACTATTGCGTATCATTTAAATTGATTTTTTTTATACATTGAGCATAATTTATTTATTGATGGTAGGACGGATTCATATTTTCTCTTACTTTATAAAGCACTGAAATTAAAAAAAAAAGAATTATCTGTATTTTCTAAATGGTATACAAAGTGTTACAAAATATAATATATGATGTGTGTCATAAATAAGGGTAATTTCATCTAAAAAAGTAATTTTTTATTTGTTTTTACTAGAAAGTGTATTTTGTTAATGTTAAATGAAATATAAGTTGTAAATTGTTATTTTAAAAAACACCGCATGTAAATTGTAAAGACATTATAATTACAGGATGTATTTTGTAAAATTCCCTATCTTTATATATATATATATATACACACACACACACACACCCCCCAAAAAAGTTTCTTAAAAAATTTTCCTGCTCGTTTCGTGTTTTTATATCTTTCGCAATTATCTGAGCCTTTTGATATCTTTTATCTGGCTCTCTTTTTTTCATCATTTTCAAATAAATTTTTCTCATACAATGCACTGGAAAAACACTAGTTATATATATGCACCTCAATTGAGACTAGTAATAATTGCTAAACAAACCAACATTTCTTTACGACTATAAACCTTTACCTTTATATTGGAAAAATATCAAATTAAAAGCCAAAGAAAATTTTCAAAAGATTAATACTGCTTCTATCCCAAAAAGATAGTCCATCTTTCTTCTTTCATCCATCCTAAAATATGGTGAAGTTTTTTTTTTTTAAAAAGTAGTTGAAATATGAGTTCTCTTATATGCCCCCATTTAACGCGCATAGTTATTAAAAAAATAAAATTATTAAAGTGAAATAATTAATAAATGAAAAAGCATAATAGATAGATAATGTTAATCTTTACTTTTTCAATACTATTAAATAAATTTTTCTTAATCTATGTGCAAAGTTGACATGGACCATCTTTTTAGGACGGAGGTAGTATGTTTTAAAATTTTCTATGCACTACAAAAAAACACGCTTATACTGATAGTCAAAAATGAGTTGCTGACGGGAACGGATGATCGGAAAAATTTGTTAATAAACGGCTTGTCAATTATTTTTGACGGACGATTCGTGTCCATCGGTAATCACCGACGGCCAAGCTTTTCGGTATATTCCAATAGTCGTTGGAAGCTGTGCAAATTTTGACTTTCGTTAGTGGCCGTCGGTATTTTCTGACGGGCAGGCCATCTGTCAAAAATCACCAACGGCCACTATAAATAACTTTAAAAAAATTGTAATTTTAAAGCTATCAAACCAATAACCCTCCCATATTCCTTCCTATATGTAATAAGAATAATAGTGCTATTTATCTAGATTGGAGATCGGTCTCCAGTCTAGTTGGCATTTTTATATTGAAAGATGTGTGGATAATCATAAATACATAGAGACACTCACCCATTCATTCTCCAGTGAGATAATACCAACTAGACTGGAGACTAAAGAGTCTCCAGTCTAGATAAATAGCATTATTCTAATAGTAGTAATAGTAGGAGAAGCAGTAGTAATACAGCAATAGTAGTGGTAGGAGTAGCAATAGCAGGAGTGGGTAGCAGTAGTAGTATAATCAACAACAGTAGTATAATCATATATTGTCTTGGTCTCCTTCAACGAATAGTCCAGTCATCTCTCTTCCACTGTGTTTGTCACTGCCTTAGATACAACCACATTTTCCAAGGCCCATCCTATTGCGTCTCTCGCCACCTTACATAGGCACAACCGCCTTGAGAGCAATGGGTTTTTTTTTCCAGATATCACGATTCAATGTTGGGGCCCACTTTCCCCGTGGCTTAAGATCTGTAGTGTTCATCCACACGGTTGCGTCTGGGGCTTAGCTCTAATGCCACTTGTTAAGAATTAGAGTTCTATTCTAAAAGGTTAACATGTTATGTGGAGTAATCTAATTTCTTTTATAGACCCATCTTTTTCCTCATATCTAACTGATGTGGGATTCGTTTACACATTTTTTTCCAACAACATGCACACCGGATCGTGATTTGCTGTTCCCTCCCCTTGTCCCCTTTGCTGTCTACCTAGTAAACAAATAACATCTGTATTTAATTTTCCACCCCAATTTAGCTTAAATGGAAACTGATTCCTATTGTTAACAAACGGCGTTTGATTCAGATACGAGCCAATACAATTCGTCTTTTCAAAAATCCAGCCTCCCAAATGAAAAATCCTTTTCTTTTCACTATTCGCCCTACAAATGAACTAGTTTTTATCCAAACCAGGTAAATCTTTTTCTTTTTTGATAACATAAGCCAGGTAAATTTGGTTCATTTTCTGATTTTGATTTTGGATCTGTTGCCTTTCATCATTTGTGGCATCATCGGGTGAAATTTCATCCTGGTGCATTGCCAATTTCTAAAGGTGATAATAGCTAGATTTAATGTAATTGAAATGCCTCCTGCAACTATAATGGCCTCTTGAAATTGGGTAAAGCAAAAGGATTACAGATGAGGAACTACAATCGAAATCACAAGAAGTGGAGGTTGTAATTTGCCAGACCCAGACCTTAAATCAGAAGATGAACCAGATTTACCTAGTTTGGATTTGAAACTAGGTCGTTCACGGGGTGAAATTGGAAAAGAAGAGGATTTGAGAGGCTAGGAATCAGTTCGTATCTGTTCGAGAAGCAAACACCATTTGTACATTGGGGAATCAATTTTGATTTAATCTTAGCTGAGGTGGAAAATTAAATACAGACGTCTTTAGTTTATTAGCCGGACAACAAAGGGGATAGGGGAAGGGGACAACAGATCTGGACTCTATGCGCACCTAATCATTAAGTGCTATAACAACATCCATATTGGTTGCTAGAAAATTTTTGAGGCAATAGAATTGAATATGACTATATTCATTCTTCCAAGTTCCATGTTAATAAATTCTAAGGAATGTTTGATTTGAAGTCGACTTGATGTTGGAAGCCTTGTTATGAATGCTTTTAGATTCCCAAAATTGAATTTAAGAGATCCAAAGAACTTCTGCATGATAAGTATAGTGATTTTTGGTGATCAAGCTAGCACATACTTCCTCCGTCTTAAAAAGATATTCCCTCTTTCCTTTTATATTCATCTCAAATTATATTTCCATTTTCCAAGTTAACTTTTTAATTTTCTAATACACCCTCATTTATTGTGCATAGTAATTAACAATAAAAGAACAATTGAAGTTGAATATTAAATAAATCAAATGGTATATTAGAAAATATATTGTTAAATTGCATATTTCTAATTGCATTAAATGATATTTTCTTAATTTATGTGAAAAATAAAAGGGGAATATCTTTTTGGGACGAATGAAGTATATTAATTTGAAAATAGATCCTTTTTTTAAATATTAAAACAATTCTAGAAAAGTTCAAATTTGAGATTTCACTAATAAAATGCTTGTTATTTTTACTGATTAATAAAATAATCTTTACAGAATAGTTCTTTTAACCCTTAAACCTAGTTCTCTCTCCCCCCCTATCTCTTCCTTCTTCAAATTCCATCTCTTCCCTCTCACTCTTTAACCAAATAAAATTTATAATTTATAATGTGGATATTTACCATTAAATTTAGTAGAATATTGTAGGTTACTGGTAAACATGCATCTATATATATATCTATTATATATATATATCATCCAGAAGAAGGAACATAATAAGTGTTTATATGAGAATAATAATTAATATTTAGTTAATATGAAATATAATTAAATAGATAGTTCACATGAATAGTATTATCACTTTGAATTGTCAATGGTGATGATCATTATGTTTAGTGACATTAAATTACAAGTCTATTTAAATTTATCACATATCCTTACATTTTATTTGATTTATCATTTAATAACACTACATGAAGAATAGCATTATTCTATCACTTTTTCTATGGAACAATATCGAGTTCTATGTATAGAGCTCGATTATATATTAAAAACAGTTAAATCATGAAATTACATATGGTTTAGTGAAATCACATTGGTTACATATATGCAGCTATTTTTTATTGGTAGTCGGCTCGCTTATGAAGTCCTACATGGCTTGATAGAGAAAGGGATAGTATTATAGCCACTTGCAAAGTACACATGTTAAAAATATTTTTTGAATTATCAAAAAATCAACGTTCAACAATATTTACTTTAATGTGTTTTTTAGAAATTCTATTCAGTAAAGACCTACTACGAGCAACTTGTGTTGTTCCTATTAGAAAAATGAACTTGTTCATAGAGTATCTAAGAAGTAAACCAGATTTGGGTTTCCAACAACAACAAAGTCTGAGAGAAATGGAGATTTTAGGACAATGAGTGACATCCCTTGCAAAGGTTTTTTTTGGCTGCTTTGTGATTTTCTCTATATTTTTCTTCATTTTCTTTACTAGATCTCTTCGCGAGAGTGGAAGTAGATTGTGTAAAGGCTTGAGTTCCACTTTAAAAGGTTAACCCTTTAAAAGGAGTATTCAACCACTTTATATTTTGGTTTATATTTTGATTATTATTCATTCAGTAGTTTTTCGATGTGGGATTTTTATCCCTTATAGTATACCCTTATAAAATGGTGGTTAGTAGAAGTACACCAATTTTGAAGAGGAGAGCAATTCTCGTAAAGGAAGAAGATGTGGGGAGTGCAATGCTTGTGAAGGAAGAAGTGATTAATTTTGATGTGATGAAAAAATTTTAAATCTTGATTATTGGTATCAATTGGAACCATGATTAGCGGTATCAACTGATTAGCACTATGATCATCTAGAATTCAGCTATAGATACTCATATCACATCATATTATATGCAACTCTATCAAATAGTCAAACTTCTCAAAATTCTATTACCAAAATACCAACTGATTAGCACCATGATCATTTAAAATTCAGTTACAGATATTCATATCACATCATTTTATATAAAACTCTAAACTTCTCAAAATTCTATTACCAAAATACCAACTGATTAGCACCATAATCATCTAAAATTCAATTACAGATACTCATATCACATCATATCATATACAACTCTATTCAAAAGTCAAACTTCTCAAAATTTTATTACCAAAATTTCTACTAACGTTCATCATTTGGAATAAGAGGATAATCTAATCTCAAATGTCATCACCATCATTGAACAAAAAAAATTGTCTACTTAATTTATTAATGTTCAGCCCAAAAAAAAAAGTCTACTTTATTCCATATGGTATCATCCAACAAGAAGTTTTCAAAGATATTCTCTTAGCCAACATCGTTAGTATACTCGAAGTTCTGGTTGTTCTCCTAGCCAACTGTATGAACATACTACTCATCTTTCTGGTTGTTCTCCTGGCCAACTGCATTAGTATCTTGTACCTCTGCGGCCCTCTCTTGGTTCCGGTTGGCCCTGGTTCACATACTCTGTTATCTTCTATTTGGTTCGGATGCTATTGTTCCGCCCAGAATAAAATTGCACACAAGTCTTTGTCCCTAGATTGCCCCTGGAGATCCCTCATCTTTCATAGTTTTACTATTATGATACAACAAAACATCTTTATTCTAAATCAATTTCTCCATACATCCTCTTCAAAAGAAGGCTGAAAATGTATAACACATCTTCATCTTCAAATCTTGCTGTAAAAAGGAGATATATACTTTAAGTATAAAGGCTTTGCAAGAAGATTACTTCATAAAATTACCAAATAGCACATAGGAATTACCAAATAACTCTTCTGGGGACACCGCATTCTCGTAGAAATCGAGCTCATGAAATCTTCTACTGTTGAGCCCTTCAGCACCCCTCTTTTGATCGAGGTAAGAAAGGAAATGATTGTCTCTAGGGCAGCTTGGAATTTCACCTATTGAAGGAAGTGCTGACTTTGATGCTACTTGGCCCCGGGAGAATTAAAGGTAAAAATACCAGTGTCTAAAGGTTAGAAACGGAAAACATAGAAATAACACAGAAATATGAAAAGTTGGGGGGTAGATAACAGTTCTTCTATGGCGTTTATTGGACATTATTTATGGACAAAAACTATGACGTGGCAAATGTCCATTGGACACATTGGAGGGAATGGACACTTGTCACATCATAGTTTAAACTCCATAAATTGTATCCAATAGACACTATAGAAAAAAATATGGGTAAATTGTGCTAAAAATTAGCCTTTTATTTCTAATAACAACAAATCTTCCTAGCTTTTGGTTGTCAAAAAACTTTTATTGATTTACATCCAGGCCTCCATTGGTACAAACACTAATCATTTTAATCTTTATTGTAAATAAGAGTTCCGTTCCTAATTATTATATAATTATTTTGAATAGAAAAATACATGTGCCTTCATTGATTCATTTTTCTTTAAATTTTTACAGATGGTGAACCAACCAAATGAAATAATATCACGTCAAAGGTTATAAACTAGTTTTAGTTTTGATCTAATACCATATGATATGGCATTATATAGTTGATATGACCATGAGGTGTATATCGAGATACGCCACATATGAAACCACAACCATGTAACGTACATTGATGCACTACATGTCTATATGACATTATATGATGCTATAAATATAGTTTTGTATCATTTTTATAACTTGTTTGGTGTGCAAACTAGTTGAAAAAATGATGATATTTTTTTTACAAGACTGATAATGTTCAAGAATCTTTAAGAGATTTTGCCCCTGTTTGATCATTCTTACCAAAATACATTATAATCTCACATACTACTGATTTGACTATTGATTTAATAACTACTCATTTATAACCACAAATTTTAAACTTTTATTAAATATACACCACTCGTTTCACTACTTTATCATTTTTCTTTATAAATTAACTATTATAAATTAAATCAAACTGGCACTTTGTTTACAACATAAACTCTTGAATGTATGTTGATCTCCCATGTCCACCACATAAGAAAATTCACCTGTGAGTCTCGCAAACTACACATAAATTGTCTCTTATAGTGTGTATGAGAGAATGATATGTGCATGAGCGATTGAGAAGATTGAAGATTTCCTTCTTCATTTTTGTTATAATTGTTAAAATATTTAGCGGGCCTTTAACCAAGTTGAAGCCAAAATGTTGGAAGGTGGACCTAGGATTCGCTTTTCCACTAACTCCACCAGCCTCTGTGTCAACTCGCAATCTCCAACACTTCAACCCCCCTCAACGTTGCAGCGGGAGTATGAACTACGGTATTCTAACCCTAAAACAAAACGGCAAAACACGGCGACACAAAGGGGCTAGACTCCTGGGCTTACACACCATCGTAACGGATCTCAATAGTCAGTAGGAACTTTTGCAAAGGATCACTGACAGGCGAAATCGCAAGTGTACGATATCGTTCAAGTAGTATAGGACTAGAAGAGTCCCGAATATCGATCCCACAGGAAAAGTTGTCACCTATTTCACTTGAGTTAATTTCACACCAGTTGAATAAGAAAACTAAAAAGTTGTAAAAGAATAGTGATGTTGTTTAAACTAGAATTAAATACTCTATCTATTTAATCTAGGAAAGAACTCAAATTAATGGACTAGAAAATATATAAATGAAAGCGTTGAGACTCACGAATCCACAATAAACAGGCG
>CAVNYN010221759.1:0-24486 GCA_963692815.1 Nyctanthes arbor-tristis
GCCCTCGTAGAGTACGAGAATTTTTTTTCCATTACTAGGAATGAGTGGAAAAAGAGAGAAGCAATAAAATTTATTTTCATAATTTCAGTTTCTTTTTATCAAATAGGATCAACAACTTGAAGGTTACAAGAATCAATGCTGAAACCAGTACCCTTTCCCATCAACCAAGTCCTCTGACATACTGATCAACAGTCGTATCAAACATCTCGCATCTGCACGAACAAGGTAAACAAGGTAAAAAAGACTTTGTAATTAGAGCGTGACCATCTCCAATGGAAGAAGTCTTCTCAAAAAGTTATACATACAAAAAAATAAAATAGACCCTACATGTTTTCAATTTTCTTTTTTTTTTTTAATTATTTTTCTCTAATTTACACTACTTTATCCTCACTTTTCTTTTCCAATGTCAACCTCAAGCTCCAAAATCACACATTCATCTCCACATTCTCCACTACTATTTTATAATTATTTTTAAATTTCTATCTATCTCTCTCCCCTTTTTCAAGGTGATAGAGGAGAGAGATTGAGATGAAATAATTATTTAAATTGAATGAGTGAGTAGAAATGGGATGTAAGGAAAAATAGCGGGAAAAGTGAAAAAAGATGAGAGAAATAGATAGAAATTCAAAAATAATGATAAAACAGTAGTGGAGAAGGTGAACATTGGGGTGTGGTTTTGGACATTAGGGTTGACTTTGAGAAAGAGAAGTGGGGATAAAGTAGTGTAAATGAGATAAAAGTGATTAAAAAAAAAGGGAAATTGAAAAAAAATAGGACCCACGATTTTTTTGGGGTCTTTCTCTCTCCATTTTGGACCATGACCCTCACTCCATGCAGTCGAGATTGGCATTGACATATATTTATCTAAAAAACAGGTAATTGGCACAAAAAGACCCTAACGTATGAGGTTATTGTGTAAAAAGACCTTATCGTTTTTACTTTGGCAAGTTAGACCCTAACCTATCACTGTTCATGCGGAATGGACCCTATCGTTTTTGTCTTGACAAATTAGACCCCAACTTATCTCTATGCATGCGGAAAAGGACCTTCTGTCTCCTTCGGTTGAAACTCCCTAACTTGTGTATATTCTTACACACCCAGTAGCTTGACAATAATATTTATATCTTTTAAAAATTACAATATGTTTTTTCCGCATCTTATAATAGCATAGCTAATTATTATTGTTATTATTTATCATTATCATTATTATCTTTTGATATATTAAAACTCAGTGCTGATTGCCAAGACCTTTATAGTCTAGTGACATCCGTGTTGGTTGTTTATTCCCTTAGTTAAGGGTTCAATTCCCCTCTCCTACAATCCCCTTGTAATGTAAAAAAAAAAAACTCAGTACTAATTTACCGTTAGATATTCAACCGTATTAGGAGATGATATGGCATATCAAATAATATATATCTAACACACCATATAAACATCTGGTAGCATATTATTTTCATATTTGAACCCCATGGTTTATAAACATTAACATAGATGAACCTCAAATATGCTGTCAGACGTTTATATGGTGCGTTAAATATGTACTATTTGACACGCCATATCATTTCCTAATACGATTAAATATTTAATGATAAATCAACTCTAATTTTTAATATATCAAAAGATAATAATGATAATAATAAATAATAATTAAATATACTATTATAAGCGGAGGAAAAAAAGATATTGTAATTTTTAAAAGATATAAATATTATTGTCAAGTTGTTGGGTGCGGAAGAATATGCACGAATTAACGAGAGTTTCGACCGAAAGGACGGAAGGTCCTTTGCCGCATGAATAGTGATAGGTTATGGTCTAGTTTGCCAAGACAAAAACGATAGGGTCCTTTTCTGCATGAACAGTAATAGGTTGAGGTCTAATTTGCCAAAGTGAAAACGATAGGGTCTTTTTGCACAATAATCTCATTAGTTAAGGTCCTTTTGCGCCTATTACCCTCTAAAAACCCAAAGATAAATATGAAGAATAAACTGCTCATATTATGAGGATGAGGATAGCGGACATGTGCGATATGAAACAATTATTCAGTACAAGTTAAAACTTTTCTCAAGGAAGGGCAAGAGCTTAGTTATTCAATTCCAGAGAACATAAACTCATTGATTATTCACTCATTTGATTTCGAGAACATCATGTTTCCAGTTTCACTCACAAAATAAACTCAATGGAAGTTTTCATATAAAACTTCGGTTATATCATAAATCTGTACTTAGTATATTCTCTAAATCATACCTAGGAACTTCATCTACAAATTTCAACATTTCACCTTCTGGAAAATGTACCATGCTCCACGCTACTAATCCAAAAGTCAAAGGGTCACATACATACAACATTTGCAATAATAAAGCCATTTTTAAAAAGTAGGAAGAGGCTAACTTTAAGAAAGGGGAAGAGAGGGGGGAGACAGCATTGTAAGCTCCATCGAAACATGTTATTTATACACGCACCCCGCCCCTCTTTTTTCTTCCCCCCCAACGTAATGCACCACATTTTCCCGCTACCATCAAATTTCCAGAATGGCACACAAAGGTGACTGACAAATAGCCTTAAGAAAACAACTAATTTTGCAGCAGACATTGTATGCGTACTAGATATTCCTGATCCATGAATTTAGGCTAGTGACAAGCAGAGAGTGCTCATAACCAAAACTTAGCATGCACAGTACTCTACAACTACTAGTTGTGCAGGTTGTCTGTGGATTGGGGTGCATGTGTGGAAGTGATCCAAATTTGATAGCACCCGTGGAAGCAAATAACCTTCTCATGTGCCAAAACCATCCGGCAGCCAGACTGCTTCTTCTACTTTTTCCACTCACCAAAGACCATTCCTAAATTAGAGTGGGCTAAATATAGGAAACATCATTCCAAAATTAGAGCGGGCTAAATATGTCTCTTCTGGCACTCCAGAGGTGGGCATAATTTTTAAGACCATTAAAAGGCAAATGCGGATCTTCTGGAGATTATTCAATTAGGCATCACTTTCTCTGATAATAAAGGATATCTCCCTATGTGTATTTGTCAGATTCTGCAATTTGCTATTCAATTGTCACAGATTTGACCTCCAAAAAGATGTTTACCTCAACAATCCCATCGAACTATTAAGGGATCGTTATTAGTTCCATTGATCTCAAGAGAAATATCAAGGATATCAATGTTTATCAATTCTGGCAGCTTCTAACAACGTCTGGAGTTGTTTTCAATGAGGATGGTCATGCATAGAGTAGATAACTTGATGAAGACTGGAAAGAACAGAGATTAAATGATGAGTTGTGCGTTATGTATTCAGAAGAATCAAGTCCTTGACAATGTGTAGGCCATAAAGGCAAGTACATATAATCCAAAAGCTCAACAAGAAGTAGATTCACGGAACACGCTCAGTCATGCTGCACTCTATTCGGCCAAAGTCAAACCACAAAGCTCGTGTTTTATCTGCTTCATTCTTATAATCATCAGTCAACCCCTTATTCTATTTAAAGCCAATCCTAATCCCAGCAATTCTCATAAATGGTGCACACGTGCTGACTTCAGTAAATGAACCCTAATTATCAATAAAGTAATCTGCACTGAAGGAGCCAGTATTACGTTACCCAGTATATCTCTTGTTATTGTACCGCAAGATTCACCATTTAACATTTGATCTTATTCTACCTTTTTGCACTCTCTAAAAAACAAAATAACTTTTTATCACTACATGATAGCCCAAAAGCCTAGAATACACTTTCTATTAAATGCTCATGTAAAATTCCTCCATAACTCATTGAAAAACATACAACATATGCAGGTCATTTAATTGATAAAAGATAATATTTGAAGTTATCTGCAGTAAAAGAATTACGAAAACCAGGTAACTTACCTAATTGGACTTCCTGGTGAATAAAGTGGATTCTTGACTACATACTCAACGTACAAGTTATAAATGTACTTTAGGGATTCCCTAAGATCTCCAGTCCTTGGGTGGGTGACAAGGATGATCTGCAGCTCAAAAAGATCATTGCATTAGAAACATCTATAAATACAGAAAGTAGAACAAGTGGAGAAAGTGAAGCTAGAAAGAAGAAGTGAAGATGAACCGTGAAAAAATTTCTAATGACAGACAATCAGATATGATAACTAAATATCCGCCTTATCTCATGCAAACTAAACATCTACCTTACCTTAATCAGTGTTTTATAAGTTAACCAGTGCAAAATTGCAATAATTCTAGGTAATATAACAAGCTCAACTCATATCTTTCCCCAGTGGTGAATGTTACTCCTAGCAGATACCTCAACTTGAAATTTCACATAACAGGATAAGACAAATCATAAAATGGAAAACGGATATACAATAAATAAATAAATAAAATGGAAAAGAGTATTGGACAAGAAGCATAAAAAATAAACACTTGAAACATTGCACAATTATGCTTTTTTAGTACCATTTGGGAATCATAGGGGTAGGGATGATGACTCAAACTCGGACCGGACAACCCAATAAAGCGGTGACTTTACCACTAGGACAAGCCCCCTTGGTCAAACATAGCACATAATTATTAAGATCTTCTAGTCAATAGAAAAGAAGATTAGAAAATTTGGGACCTATGCAGTTATCAGTCCCATGTTGTTAGGACAAAACAAAACTGATCACTGGATCTATCAGTTAAGTGACATGGAGGAGGTCAGAAAAGTTACTACTTATGCACTTATCAATCTTGTGTTTTCAGGATAAAACAAAAGAACATATCACATTATCATTATTAGAAAAGCACCTTTATTCCGGATGGGCTCTCCATAAAACTGAGTTTATATGTATTGGTTTGGAAGCTGTGGAATGAACACCCTTGCCCAGGTAACTGTGGAACCCCAAGATTCCCTTTGTCAACACTGGAAAATAAAAGAACACCTCCAGGGTAAATCACTAAAAGAAAAACGAAAGAAAGAAAAGGAAAATTTCTCCATTAAGAAGACAACTCACTACAGTCCATATCATAGAAAATATAAAACTTCAAAGGAAAGATGAGATTTTTGCAGGAAAGGTGGAAATAGAAGGTACCAAGTGGGGTCCATTTTAGCGGTTAGGGATTTGAGAGAGAAAAGGAGTCCAAACATGAGTTTATGATCCTGTTGGGAATTTAGGGTCTTGAACGGTCGATTCCATTCTCTATAAAGCAGGCAGACTCCATTTCTGTCGAATATGTAGAGCATGTACGCATTATTTCCTGATGTTGTGGGTACCGGTGGAGATGGGCCGATTTCTGATCCTCCAAAGAATTGCATTTTTCTTCAGACTAGCAGGGATAATGCGTTGCATGATATCAGATATAAATTTTAATGTCTTTAAGATATTAATACGAGCTGCAATAATGTCGAGTCACACGTACTAATTGCAAAAATAAGGATATTTTTATTGTTAAATTAGTAAACATCAAGCAGTTGAAGACATTATCAGTTCCTTACATAAAAATACTTACCGTCGGTATCCAAAGCAAAACAAAAATAAAGAAAAAATATAACTAATTGATAAAATCTTAACTTCCTAACTTTTCCACTTTGCTATTGATCTGTACAACCATATCTAATTCAACAAGGACATATTATTTAAGGATTAAAACAGCCAATAAATGTAGTGACAACATAATAAAGACAACATAATAAAGAAAAAAGCAACATTGTAATGAAGAAATTAGTCCAGCACGACCAATTCCACTACATAACATTCGCCAGTTTCCAATACAATTTACATTGTACCATATGCAGAAGTCATTTAGCCAAAAAGCGGGTTCACAAACTGCATGTTTTTCTTTTCTAAGTGTTGAATTTAATACAACTTTTTATTGTACCATGAGTAGAAGTTATTTAGCCTGGTTCAGAAACTACTTTAACAAAACTCAAAGATATATGCATCACTAATATAAAAAAGTGTGGATGAGGGAAAATCTTTTGATTACATATTTTGCGTTTCCATATTTTCTCTGATTCCTTATTTGCCCTTAACCCATCAATTTGGATTAAAAAAACAAAGAAAAAGGAAAAAAAACTCTTCATTTTTCAACTAAGCATTATGGAGAAAAAAATAATTTTGTATTATCACAACGAAGCTTAACAAATGTAGTATACATGTCAAATTAAATATCTTAGTACGAAGTTTAATAACAGTCAACTTTCAAGTACTAATTATGAACATATAATACATTGTATGTTTCTAGAGCT
This sequence comes from Nyctanthes arbor-tristis, assembly GCA_963692815.1. Taxonomy (NCBI): domain Eukaryota; kingdom Viridiplantae; phylum Streptophyta; class Magnoliopsida; order Lamiales; family Oleaceae; genus Nyctanthes; species Nyctanthes arbor-tristis. Next base: position 6,200 of record CAVNYN010221759.1, read on the forward strand.
GTAGGTAAAAGTTTACGTTTACTTTTTACATTTTCCACCAATAACCCAAACTCTCATATTTCATTCAATTAAGTTCGTATTATCTCTATAGCTTCTTAATGGTCCCTCAAATTCAAATTTCTTTTTCTTTTCGAATTAAAAAATTAATAATTAATATCTATGCTTTAAAACAATTCAAATATATCCTAATTTTTTTCACAATTAATTCCAATCAATTGTGTCCATGAAAACAATAATTTTCGTTTTTATTTATCATTTATTTTATTTAACATGTCTAATTTAATAATACTATATCCAAAGTACTAATATAAAACGTTCCAGCCTCAGGTGATCACAAAACATATTTTTAGGCTCCTTTACTAAATTCTCTTAAGGACCCTTTCTTTTCGGCCATAGTTTTTGTAAGCTCACCTATTTGCTCACAGCCCACAATTTGTCTAACAATCTTTGTCAAAATTTTCAAAATGCATGTTAATGATTCCAAAAAAAAACATAACACAAAAAAATCAAATAATTTAAAAAAAAAAAAAGGAACATAACATGAAGCAATGGAAAAACAAACTTGTTAGAAATCACATCGAAATACGTGAAGCACTCACAAATGCTAGTGACAATAACATCATCTATTATGATCGAATGGAACATAACATGAAGCAATAGAAAAACAAACTTGTTAGAAATCACATCGAAATACGTGAAGCACTCACAAATGCTAGTGACAATAACATGATCTATTATGTTCGATTACTAACTCTCTTTTTAAATCTAACTTCCCATGCTTACCAAAACCTAAGTTACCTATAGTAACACTAAGCTCTCTTCCCAATTATGGTAGTTGATAAATGACAACACGAAATCTTATTAGTCAGTTCAATTCTAATTAGCAAGAGATGTTTTGATTTGAGCTTGAGAATGAGTGGTGCAAAGCATTCTAGAATAAAAGAAAATTCATGTAGGAAGGCACTTTTTATGACATGCAATGTTTTGGATAAGTTTTGAAATATGTATCCCATTTTTTACCTTATCTTTAAAAAGATCATTTCGTTCTCATTGTGAGCTCACTTAGTGTGCCAATAAACTTTACAGTATGTAGTAATTATTTGGAGTTAGATTCATTCTATTGGTAGTACCGCAAAGCAGTATACATTACTATCAACCTTCACTTCCGAGGTCAAGTGCGCTGGTCCTTTGCACGTCACTTCCCACTCGCACCTTTCATAGTATAGAGATAAACCAGTTGCATTCTTAAAAACTTGGGATATATTTTTTTAAAAAAACTTTTAACATTTTCATCATTGAGGGGAAAAAAATTTAACAAGTCCAAAACGACTATATATGATTCTTCATGCAATGACATAATACATATGTATGCATGACCATGCCATTGAGCATAATAAGCATGTATGAAGTGACTTAAGCATCATAGTCACTTAATTACATCTTAAAGTCATAATCTCACGCCCACAAGTTAAGCATAAAGCACATTAACTACGCATTGACCTTCAACATTGAATGAACTTCGGGGAGGGAGTTTACTTAACTAGAATCCTTAGTTATTTACTTTAACCGGCAAGTGGAGGCAATCTTGATCACCCTGCACTTAATGTGCCAAGTATCCTAGTAATCACCATTTATTAAACTTTTGATATACTTCTCGTATATAGTAATTGGTGATGATCATTATCACTATTATCATTTAATTACTTAGGTGAGATGCAGCCAATTCAAATTTATTCACATAAAGTCACTTGCTAAGTGAAAAACCAGCATAGATGAGCACCTCACGTATTCAGTCAACTAGTAGTGAAATATATCTATAACAGTATAACCACCATTTAAACAATTCACTAAAATTCTTGGAACTGATCATCATAAAATCCTAAAACTTCGACCTTTTTAAGACCAATAATAAATTGTTGAGATTAATTCAGCCCACGAAGTCAATGAAGTTGGGCAAGGAACACAAAGTTTAGTCTATCTTCATTAAACATAAAAACAACAATGAATGTACAGTTGTACATCTATAGAAACACTGAACTCAAATTTCGATTAACATGTGCGCGTACAATTCATGACCAGGTTTCCATCAAAGATAATTAAAAATTGGCTCCTATCAATTCATAAGCAATTTGAAACCAGAAATGAATTGAAAAGAAGAATCCTATAATCCAGTGCAAATGCACGGAATTACTCACAGGTTATATATGTTCATCAAATCAAATTATGCACAAGTGATCCTAGAGATAGTTAGTTTTACACCAGCATTTCATCAAACATATTCAATGCACAGAATTTGGACTTAAGGTTCAAATCGTAGCGTCACCATCTTCAACAAGAATCAAACTCACATGTACCAAAAAAGAAACTAATCTTATATAAACATTTCAATGATCAATAACTATTTCTAGATTGCAAGAATTTCACACAAAAGAAGATCTAGTAAACTAAATATGGCAGGACCACATATTCACCCTTAGTCAAAATTCAACCATACAAGATATAAACTTCTCATTCAGACTACTACTTCACAGCAACATTCTCAAATTGATTGCATAAGAACATTGAGCACAGTCACAAGTTTAAAACTTTGACATGTCTAAAAATCGTATTGAAGGTCTTTCTAATTTTCAAATAAATGTTTACTGGTCAATACTATTTGCATTCTTCATAATAGCCATGTTATGATTCACGAAATAGAATTTAATAAATACATGAAAACATCCCAAAATCGAGAATTTAAACTCAAAGTATGAAAGAAGTGATTGATGAGTGATCATTTAGATAGTCATAGCTCAATTTCGCACAGACATTTAATCGAACATTTTCACTGACTACTTTCACATAGACATTTTATCAAAAACGTCCCCATTGCCATAAGAATTTCATTTTATGTAATAAAGGCCCATCACGTTCATCCTATACATTATCAATACCCGATTTATTGGTACTAAGAAACAAATAAAACATAAAATCCAAATTCAACTTTCGCAGTTGTTCTACAAGATGGATTCCAAGCGTGTGTATTTGTTCTCGGCTAGAGAGAGGCAGCACGATTTACCTGGTTTCTGGCTTGGGTGAGGGCGAGGGAAGGGGGAAATCCGAGAGGCAGTGAGATCAGAGAGAGAGAGAGAGAGAGAGAGAGAGAGAGAGAGAGAGTGGAGTTCAGACTGTGCTCTTCCGATCTATCTCGAGGGGATAACTTCTCACTTGATGCTCATGGTAAAGAGTTGTTGCAGCAGAAAAACTGTTAATTGAATTTCGTAATTTCGCGTCTTGTTACACCCCCCCCACCCCCAAAAAGTCCAGCTCACCATTGTTTAATGTGACAGACACAACCAAAACACATGATGCTTATGTGTATATCACGGGTGATGTGTGCCCTACGTTAGAAGTGAGCAGTGTAACCCCACCCATAGTTGTTGGGTGAATAAAATTGACTCCCCGTCCCAACTCCCAAGTATTTTTTTTGAACTGTTACAAATATTGGTTAAATTTCACATGTCGTCGCAACCTTTACACTCTGTATGAATTAGGTCTCTATTGTTTTCAACGTTTTTAGTCACCAATTTTTCATAAATATGATTATAAAGTCTCTAATTCCATGGAAATGGTCTTTATACCCCTTAAAAAAAAATTAATTTCCAGAACTAATTTCTTCCTCATTCTACATATTTAGTTACCCACCCAACCCAGATTAGAAATGACAAACTCTGCCAACAAAAGGGGATAACACTATTTTGATGTCTACAAAATTGTATCAAATCGAAAGATTGAGGGCATAGAGTGAAATTACTCAAGTTTTATTCTTATTTTACCCTTTGCCCAGCGTGCCCTTTTAATGGAAAATTTTACAAAAAGGATAAAATGTGTGAATTTATAAATAAATAATTGGGGACTAAATAGAGGAAAAACAAAGAAAGATGATAAAATCAAGTCAAAGTTGAAAGATTGTGGACAAAAAATGGGCAAAAACAAAAGAATATGAGCAAAATTGTGTCAAAGTTGAAAGTTTAGAGAGGAAAAGTAAAAATTATATGTAAGCTATTTGTACATTTGTATATACCTTATGTACATATACCTTGTTGTATTTATCCCATCTTTTTTGGAATGAAAAAGTGTGAGGATGTATATATAAATTTTATATGCTATGTACATACAAATTGGCGCACGGTCTAGAAAATTAACCCTATAATTGTATCATACCATTTTGTATATATAATTTTTTTTATACCAAGGGAGTACAGGTGGACTTTTCTAAAAAGAAAATATGATATTGTAAAGTATCTTTGCATCTATTGGTATAAATTTTGGAAAGATGCACTTTTTTTGGTCAGTATAACTTATTTCGAAATGTTTATAGCGTCCATTTTGTACAAACCCATTTATTTCTCGTTTAAAGGCTGACCACATTTTTTACTGAAAATATTCAAAAACCTCCTAAATGTTTTGTTACAAAGCTTCCCACGTCATGTGGCATTCATTGATACACGCTATATGTATTTCAAATATATATAGTGTGTATTTATATAAACCACATAGGAATGACAACGAGATGGGTTAGGGGCAGGTATGCCTTCTCCCGTCCCGTTAAGGGGTGGGTATGGTTCAGGGCAAGTATGAAAAAATTACCCATTACCCACTCCGTTAACGAAAAAATCTTTAGAGAGAGAGAGAGAGAGAGAACGGCGCGGTGACGGAGACTTTGGGATTGGGTGGACTAGTGGAGACTTGGAGTTGAAGACTTCAAATTAGACAGAGACGAGAGGAGAGGAGTTTATCTAGAGATAGAGTTTTATTTGTCTTTTAATTAAATTTTTTATTTTTAAAAAACTCAAATTTTTAATGAATTAATTATTAAGGTTAGTTAAAAATTCAACAAAAATGGTATTCGTAGGGATGGGTAAGGTTTATTATTTCCATCTTGAGTATTTGGGATCATACCCTCACCAACTCACCACTTATATTTAAATCTTTTTCCCAAAAAAAAAAATATTAAATCAGGTATTGCGGTTGGGGCGGCCAGTATGCGACCCCGACCCGATAAGACTTCAGGGCGAAATCCTTCATTCTATACCTGCCTCAATACTTAATGGAGACAGTAATACCTGCCCCGAACCGCGAGTATTGGGTAATACCCGTTCAATTGTCATTCTTAATACCTTATGTACATAAACCTTGTTGTATTTATCCCATCTTTTTTGGAATGAAAAATTGTGAGGGTGCATGTATAAATTTTATATGCTATGTACATACAAATAGGGAGTACAAGTAGACCTTCCTAAAAGGAAAACATGATATTGTCAAGTATCTTTGCGTTGATTGGTATGAATTTTGGAAAGATGCACTTTTTTTCATCAGTATAACTTATTTTGAAATATTTATAGCATCCTTTTTATATAAACCCATTTATTCCTCATTCAAAGGCTGACAATATTTTTTACTGAAAATCTTTAAAAACCTCTTGGATGTTTTGTTGTAAAGCTTCTTACATTATGTGGCATGCACTAATACACGCTATGTGTATTTTAAATATATATATGATGTGTATCTATATAAATCACATAAGACGAGAATTTTTGTAACAAAATATCGGAGAGGTTTTTGACTATTACTCATTTTTTTACTAGGAAAAAGTAATACTACATCCGTTCCACAAAGATAGTCTGATAGATAATTTTATGTGGATTAAGAAACAATAGTTAATATAGTTGAAACATTAAATTTTACTTTAGTTTTCCACATATACACTTATATTTCATTAATTATTTAAAAGACTTTTAATGTATAAGTAGTTGAATAACAATAATTAATTAGAGTCACATATGAAAATAAAACATCAAATATATATTTATTATGAAAGCTGGACTATCTTTTTAGAACGGCTGAAAAAAAAATACTGGACCATCTTTTTGGGACGGAAGTAGTAATTGAAAGAGAACAAGAAATAAAAATATGGTTGACCCCCATTGTCATCATGTACACTAGCTGCTTCATACATTCTTGACTTCAGTTTCACTCTTCTTTTTTCTTGTTCGAGACACCTTTTTCTCTGTTCACTCGCATAGATGAAAGATCCACTCAAAATCTTTCAACTTCATACGGTTCTTTAACTATATACGGCCTAGAAGAGTGCCTGTAAAGTCCAAATCTCAGGCGGTAATTATTACTGTATTACAAACTGCAAATTTATCGACCCACTGATCAAATTATCTGGGCTGTTCATGATTTCAGTTTCAGTTAGTGGGCAATTGAGAAATCTTGAGAAAATTTGTTCTTTTGGTTCTCCTTTAGATGTTTTCATACCGGCTGTGAAAGGCATGTCATTAATTAATGTTCCTGTGTTGCTTTTTGTTGTATTTATGTCACTGTGCATTGGCTCGGATTCTAGAGCTTGGAATAGAAACTCAGTAACCTACAAGTATGATAGGATCGATGAGGCGAATGAAAAATGTGCTTTTGTTTTGAAATCTGCTTCTGAAATGAAACCTGATTGATAGTAGGCTGTATACTATTAAAGAGGAGCTTTCATTTTTGAATGGAGATTGGTGGCAGGAATTGAATGGGGTTGGGGCTCCATTGATGCCATTTGATGAGAGAGATATTTCTGGGAACTCAATGAATATCCAATCACCATTAAATTTGGTATCCTTTTGGGTTACTGATATTAATCGTAATCATCGGTCTAAGAACTCAATTTTCGTTAGTGGGGTTTTGGAAATAGGCATGACCCTTGAGGGATTATTCATGGAAAAACCCCATGAGAGAAGTCCTCGATTTGATATATGGCCTAGTCATTCTCAACTCTCTGTCCTGTTCCAAGGAATTTATTCTGAATGGGAGAAAAATCATGGGGAGAGAGTGATGTGTTTGTTGGGTAGTGCCATATTGCCTTCTCGTCAGCCTGATCCGGCTAATCCATGGGGATGGGTGAAGGAATCTGGTTATACAAATCAACCCCTTCTCACACAGGATGATCAGATTTTGTTAGTTCTTCGCTATCCGAGGAAATTAACCTTGACAAGCCGAGCTATCAGGGGAAGCATGAAAAGTTTGAATCCAAAGTCAAACCCAAAGTACTTTGATGAAGTTCATATTTCTTCTTGGTTGGGAACTTCTACAACTTATGAATTTGGCTCTGAAACTTTTGTGTCGAAAGCTTGTGATCCATATCCATACAAAGATACCTCGATGGACGGTGAAATAGATATATATAAAGGGCTCGATTTTTGTTTAATGCTTAAGAGATCTCTCACCAAGAAGCGTTAAGTATTGAGCCAAATTGGAACTGCAATGGCACAGATGCTTTTTGCAGTAAGTTGGGTCCATTTGCATCGGATAAGGAAATTAATGCCACAGACGGTAGCTTTAAAAATGTCGAGCTTGTTCTTCAGGATGTCCGCTGTGAGATCATCACATCACAGGACAATACTGATGTTACTAGGGTGTCTTCCGTATTTAGGTTTGTTCTTCCTTCCGAGAATCAGTCACTTCTGCACAGAGGACTGGCCTTAATAACATGACTCTTTCTGCTGAGGGAATCTGGAAATCTTCCAGTGGACAGCTTTGCATGGTTGGTTGTTCAGGGATACTTGCTGCTGATGGTAAAGGCTGTGATTCTCGCATCTGCTTATATGTTCCCGTATCATTTTCAATAAAACAAAGAAACATTCTTATGGGTACTTTTTCTAGCGTAGATCCAAATAAGAAGTCATATTTTCCTTTACAATTTGAAAAGCCGGTCCGTCCTGCAGAACTGTGGGTTCAGTACACTGCTTCTCATCCTTATTACAAGTATTCAAAAATCGATGTTGCTGGTACCGTCCTAGAGAAAAATGAACCCTTTAGCATTGGGACCATGTTCAAGAAATCATTGTTAAAATTCCCCAAAGTAGAGCACTTGGATCAGTTTATTTCTAGTCTTTCAATTCTCTCTGAAGATCTCACTTTTCATATCCCAGCAGTGCCAGATCCAAATCCTAATTCTGTTCTCCCCAAAACTGATGTCGAAATGGAAATTCTCTCAATTGGCCCTTTGTTTGGACGCGACTGGCCTACAGAAAACGTCTCTTTCTTTCAGAACAACAATTTTCAGCCAGATACAGCAGAATACACAGAAAAAGAGCTCCTTCTGAATGTATCTGGTCAACTTAACATTGTGGGAAATGAATACAGCAATTTCTCTGCACTTTTTGTAGAGGGATCTATAATCCACTCGTCGGGAAGATGTATCTTATTGGTTGCAGAGATGTTCGAGCATCTTGGAAGATCCTATATGAAAGCATGGACCTTGAAGCCGGGTTAGATTGTTCAATTGAGCTGGTGATATCATATCCTCCAACTACAGCACGTTGGTTAGTCAATCCAACAGCAAGAATTACCATATCTAGCCGAAGAAATGAAGACGATCCCCTCTATTTTACTCCACTAAAGCTCCAAACGTTCCCAAACATGTATAGGAGGCAACGAGAAGAGATTCTTTCTCACAGAGGCGTGGAAGGCATCCTGTCCATTGTGACAATAACCATATCAATTACTTGTATTTTCAGCCAACTCTTATACATTCGAGAGAATGTCTTCCGATCTTCCTTACATTTCTCTTGTAATGCTTGGAGTACAAGCTATTGGATACAGCCTTCCTTTGATAACAGGTGCAGAAGCTCTTTTCCGAAAAAGGGATTCAGAAATTTATGAAAGCCAATCATATGACCTGCAGAATAGTCGAGCTGCTCGTGTGTATGACTATGCAGTTAAGCTTCTTGTGTTGGTTGCATTTTCAGTTACTCTCAGGATCTGTCAAAAGGTTTGGAAATCCCGCATCAGACTGCTAACACGAACCCCGCTGGAACCTCATCGGATTCCAAGTGACAGGCGAGTCTTTCTCACCACGGTGATCATACAATTCATCGGGTTTATCCTTGTTCTTACCGTTCATTACTTGAACACAAGTCATAAACCTCTTCAGACTGACCGTTTCATAGATTCCACCGGATACTCTTATACAGTACAAGAATGGGTAATTGTACTATACGAGTATATGGGTCTTGTTCAAGACTTTTTCCTCCTTCCTCAAATAATTGGTAACCAAATCTGGCAGGTCCACCGTAAACCACTGCAAAAACTATACTACATTGGGATAACATCTGTTAGGCTTCTACCTCACATATATGATTGCATGCGATCACCTTTCCTGAACCCTTATTTCTCACAAGAATATGAGTTTGCCAACCCCCGTATGGGCTTCTACTCAAGCTTTGGAGACATTTCTGTACCAGTAGTGGCCGTTCTCCTGGCATTTGTTGTCTATGCTCAGCAGAGGTGGAGCTCTGAGAAGCTTACACAAACTCTTACTTTGGGTCGATCAAAACTTCTACCTCTGGGTTCCAAATTATACGAGAGGTTGCCATCTTGGTCAGTTGAAGCCGAGCTTGCTTCTGGGGTCAATAGAAATGATTCCAATGAAAAAGGGAATGATGCAGAATGATTGATACTACATTTATACTTCTCTAGCAGATCCAGTTTTAACATGCTAATCATTCTAACTTAACAGTTTTGTGATCAGCCTTTGTTTTCAGTTTCTTGAATAAAGGAGACATCAAGAGGCCGACCATCGGAAGCACCATAAGTATACTGGTCTATTCTCTGCTAGTGGAGTCATGGTTATGTTGTGTTATGCTCATACTTAAACATATTTTGAATATCCGACGGCCACCTGAACTGTAAGGAGCTCGCCTTTGCCTGGTTAGTTATTAGTTGAAATTCGAACACTGTTTTTGCTTTAGTGTGTCTGTATTGTCATTGTGGATATTCTATTATTAACCCATAAAGATAAACCGTACGTAGCTTTTGTTGAAACTTCTCATTTTTCACAAAGGGCGACAGAAAGTGGAATTGGTAGAACTTCTGAACCTTCTCCGGAAACTGTTGATCTAAAATTAATGTGTGTAAATTCAACATGACCTGAGACTAGTGTTTCTTCATGCTCTTGAAATTTTATGGTCCTCTGGAACTCTATAAATACAAGTTCTATGTTATTTCTGTATCATTAACATCCCGAGCAGAATTCCTTGTTCACCTCCTTTCCTGCTTTCTGAGTCTGACATTTATTTATATTATCAACGTTGACCAGGTAATTATAGGAAATGGCATGTTTTAAAACTGAGTGGCTATGCTTACAAGACGAGTTTAACTAATTGCACTTTTTTTTTTAATTTAATTTTCTTTATTTTTTTTCAATCTTTTACGTTTACGTCATTAAATTTTTTATGTCATATTTTTGTCTCCAACCCTTTATTATTTCTTTTGTCTTCCACGCAAGGATGGTTTCCTTTTAAAGATTAAATCAAAAGAAACCTTATCTATGTTGTCTTTATTGTTTTCAAATCATTTCTAGTTTTTAGTTTTTCGAAGTATACTATCGAATTTATAGAATTGCATTTTCAGAAACAAAGGAAAATTTTATGAAGAAAACTAAACACGGCACTTTGCTATTTCGAGTATTTTTATTAGTATAAAATTGAAGCCAGGGAAACAAGGAAGACAAACTTCCTATTATTATTATTATTATTATTTGAAAGGGACGAATTTATTTTTTTCTTAAATTATGTTTGAATTAAAACATAAAGTCGAAAATGAAATAAAAATTGAAAACTAAAATGCAAAGAAAAATGATCCCGGATGGTTTTAATACGTTAAAAGACTAGTGTAAAACTAAAACTAAAATCTATATATTAATAAAAGCATAAGTAAAATTAAATTTTCAATTGGAAAAGATTCAATTTGGTTTCAGATTTCCTTTGAGAAAATCTTTTTTATTGTATTTTTTTAACTTTAATTCCCGTATATTGGTAGGTTACATAACCTACCATTATTGGTAACCGTCTACCATTGATTAAAAAAATTGTAAAAGCACAACCTCACTTTGTAGTTAATAAGGCAGTGGACGGCTTAAAAATGATATAGTAAGACATGTATGGTACCATATAGTGTCATATAATCATGTGTAATGATACACGTCACATGATCAAATGACATCATATGGTTCCATAACATATGGTACCATATATGGTACTAGATCAGGACTAGTAGACGGTTACTTTACAAATACTAAAACATTTAAAGGAAATTAAAGTTAAAAAAAAAAAGAGAAATGAAAAAATAAGATTCAAGATGTGGTATATAGACAATAGTAATAGGTTAAAAAATCTTATATATATTAAAGTAAGATAGTGGTTATAAGCAAGCTTTCCCGCTAAAACCACTATCTTACTTTTATAGACCTCTTTTATAATAATAATAATAATAATAATAATATAATAATAATAATTAATGTATGCGTGCGTGTAACACATGACACACATCTCGGCTACAAGTGTAGGGTGTTTGTAGCTTAAATGTTTAACACATATACTCGCATGTATAATAACATGATACGTGTTGGCAAAATAAAATACTTGTATCCATTAGTTATATTTTGCCATTGTTTTATTTTATAATAATGTATAAAAAGTTATATATTTTTTTAATATTTTATTTGTTATCCATTATTATTTGCTATATTTATTTTATTATGTTCAGGCTATCTTTAAAAATTTAATATTTCTTCAAATTTCTAATGACAAATTTCAAGTCTTGAGTTCCCCTGTTTTCCATGATTTCTTGGTTCAATTTCAACATGAAAGCATCGTACGTTTAAATTTTATTCTATTTTTGTATATTAGTAACATATGTATATGAGCGAGTAATATAGAATAAAATTGTGATTATTTAGTTTTTCAAATTACCACACATTTTTTTACTAATTATTCTATATCGTGCAACCTAGTTGAAGATAATGGGTGTTTCTTAATAGTGGACAGTTACGTATATTAGTGAGACAGTTTAAACAATACATGTTTTGGAAAAATAGTTCTATAAAACTTACCAATATGCAAGAAATTAAAATAAAAAAATAAAATGAAAAAATAAATTTTGTATATAAGCTATGCCTTTCTAAATTAAAAAAAATAAAATAAATTATGTCTTGAGAATATATCTTCTTCTGGTGCTCTTGGTTTTATTTAGTATTATCATGTATTTTTAATTTTCTTAAATACAAATGAATTATGTATATAAGCTATGCCTTTCTAATTACATTTTTTTTAATTTTCTCTTTATAAACTTTATTGAAAAGGTTATCATCAAATATCTCATAAAACATTAGAAGTCATCTAGGGGTTGGAGAAGTAATATCAAGACACGTTGAAGTTGTTTTAAATTATTATTACACCTAATAAGAGTCAAGGTTATATTATAGACTTTAGTTGTTCGTTGTTTTAACTACTAATAAGAGTCAAGATTAACCTCTTTTTGACTACTCTTTAAAATGTTAATATTCAATCGTGGGTAGCTCTACGTAATAACGTCTAGAGTTGTGAATCGTACTGATATGAAATTACTTAGATGTGATAAGGAATTAAAAATGAAAGGCAAATTAATGAAACGACGATGAATGTTGTGCATAATGAGGTTTTTCAAAGTTTTTAATAATATTAGCAAAATATTTATTTTTGTTACCTCAAAATGCTATTTTATTCGTTACTTTGCTCCTATATTGTTTAATTTTTTTATGTTATACTTTGTTAACAGGATTTGACCATGTAACGTACGGGAGCAAATACTAGTCATTTGTTAAGACTCATGCGGTGTAATTGTATATTAATTAGTTGTCAAACCCTTAATTAAAGGTTCAATTCCTCTACTCTATGATTCTTTTGTAATATTAAAAAAAATAGATCAAATAACTACAACCATGTGTTTTCTTGTAGTTTTAAAGCACACAAAAAGGGGTTTCTCTTAATTTGAGTTACTATCCCATCTCAAATTGTATTTAAAAAATTCTTCCTTTTCTTTTCTTTTTTTTTCCTTTTAATACAATAGGGATATAGGGAAAGGGTATGCGTAATTCAAATCGAAAACTATGACTGGAAACATGAGAATCTAACTATTGCACCACAAGTTGAACCACAAAAATTCTTTTAAATGCAAATAACCACAATAAAAGGTGGAAACCCCATAAATGGTGGACAAAAATAATATAAATCAAAATAATATAGCATGAATATCACAAGAAATAAAAGTATTTCTAATCTGAAAAATATGGTGCATTTATTAGAAGGGGAATATGTGACAATAGAGTTCGTGTCGTACATTGGTAGGAGATTTTTCTATCATAAAATACTATAGTGTTATAAGAGTTGACTCTGCAAGGATTGACGAAAAGTTAGCATTGGATAATAGGAAATAATATAAAATTAGATATTTAGCACCATAAATAGTGTCAGATGTCTACGTAACATGCATCTAGGCACGTTACATCAATTGACAGTAGGCCGTGTTAGCCCGCAAGATTAATCTGCTCACACCACAGGTGTCTGACACTATTTATAGCGCTAGATGCCTAGATGTCTAATTTTAAAAATATAAAGTTATATATAGTATTTTACCAATTGATTTACATTAATATCGTCCCCCAACTTTGAAATTTTCGAGAATCTACATAGCAAATCTAAGATGAAAAAATTTAAAAATCCATTTTAGAGGTGTTTCATCCGGAAGCAAACGAAAATACGAAAATTTGATATGGGGTAAATATATTCTTCAATTTGCATATTTTGACTCAATAGTTAAACGGAAAAAATGAAAATTGAGAGAGTGCAACACAAATTCTTTACATAACTCAGAACTCATTCCTCGATTTCCTAGTTGTAAGTCGGTAGGAGTAACTGTCAAACTATTTTTTTTTCCCTTCCAAAAGGGAATTGTTAAACTTTATATATAAATATATATATATATATATATATTTGACTAGATATTTCAATTTCCAGTCCATTATTAAACTTGTTAAACTTTTTTCTTTTTTTATTTTTTTGCCCCTTTTGAAGATATGTGTTCTATTAACTAGCCGCAAATCTTCCAATTTTATGAAGCAATCTACTCTAATGATTGAGAAATGCATTTTTGAAAATAAGTTGAATAAGGTATCTGTGACAAATTAGTAAATTATCTTTTGAGCCCATTCCATGCTGTCATTTGTATCTTGCTATTATTATATTCTCATAATTTGATAATTTTGCAAATGACAGTGTGGACTATTGGATTCAGCTCCATCCACATACGAGGCAGTTATGTCACGTGACGCACACTTGTTGTATTTTGATTGGACAACTCATGTGTAAGCTGTCTCACTGTGGGACAAACTACATGTGAGTTATCTAATCAAAGCACGTCACATCAAATTAAAATTGGGATTCGAGTAGGTATTGAGTGCTCAAAAATGGGAACAACTGTTTGGTGAGAAGAATATAGTTACTCCTACCACTGTTTCTTTTGCTTTGCTACATTCATTTTCGTATTCTTAGGTTAATTGTATACCAATTTGATTTACCTCTACGATTTACTGAGATAAGCAACAATATTCTTATTTTCTCTAAAACAAAAAAACTAAAAAGAGACAGGTAAAATAAAATAGGAATCAATTAAAACATCATAAAAGTTTCTTTTTTCTTTTTTTCATTGATACAAGGGGGAGATTAAGAGAGGGATATGTGTGATTTGAACTTGGAATGTCTTGCAAAAAAACTTGAGTATCTAACTATCGTGGTACTTGTTTGAACCGCATAAATAAAAGTTCTTGGTCCCACCTGTCAAAAAAAAAAAAAAGAAAGAAATTAAAGAAAGAAAAAATGTGGTGGACTGGTAGGCTATATCAACCACTGCTTTTTAGTTTTTACATCTTTTCTTCTCTTCCATTCTTTATCTTCTTTGAAACTAGTATCGCACACGTGGGATGAGCACAAATAACTGACAAAATAAATTGTATTGTGGTAGTCGAATATCAATGAAAGTGAAGAAATAGCATTAGCAACAAAATAAAGGCAAATTTGGTGATTGAGTTTAGATTAATATAAATTCCGGAAAATTTCTTTAAATACAACTTCTCATGTTGTATTGATTACTTTGCTTTCCTTATCGCTTGTCTTGAATGATTGGTCACCCTAGATATTGCAGTATTGTATGTAACATGCAATTATCTCTGACTAAACATTTGTCTTTTCAGGAAAAGTCCCACATATGAGTGCAATTGACTTTGACTCTTGTTGATAGTCATAATATCATGCGATCAGTGATAAGTTATTGACAAAATAAATCATACGTAATATATATTTTAGGATCAAAATATGCAATGGGTTATCGAGAAAGGAAATAAATTATCTAACATTATTAAATACCTGTACCTGTTATGCTTCCATTTAAAAAAATCCTAATAAAACTAAAAAAATTAAAAAATATAAAAAATGCATAAAAAAATTCAAATAACATTAAACCTACTAACACACACGACGGAGATGGTGAATTAATAAATTAAGAGGGATTAGAGTTTGTTTTTGAATTGACTTTCAGATTTGATATTTTAATTTATTAGTGAAAAAGATTAACAAACAAAAGAAATAAGCAAAGTGGTTATATTTTAGTTGTTAAACTCAATTGTCATTAGTTAAAATCTCATCTGAGTTCTTTCGCTTCTCCATCCCATCCCATTTCCCCCAAGGATTTTTTTCCCTCTACTAGAAGCGTTCTTACAGAATAATTTGAGAAAGACTAAAACTAATCTTCTACTAAATTTTGTTCTTTATTTTTATGTCAATTTACGAAAACGAATTAGCAGTTAATTATTCATCACAGGCTCACTGACGAGATTGTGAATTTTGACAGAATAATAGTTACACTTTTAGCATAGATTAAAATAATTATAAAAGACATTATTAGTGAAATCATCGTCATTCTTCTTCAAGTCAATACACTTAACAACAAACTAGAGTTTAGAATAATTCTACAATCAACTTCAAAAAGCCTATAAATCAGATATGGTCACAATGAATTTGGATACGTTTAGCTTGATCAGAAAAATTGCAACTTATCTAGATGCTGTGGTTGACGAAATAGTAGTAGTTTCCAATTATGTCATGTAACGTGATGTTAATAATAATGCATCTTGTTTTTATTGAGATATAAGTTGTTGATGGGGGAAGAAAGAGATAAGGGAGTTGTATTCACATTTATTAGGACAATCTCTTTTGAAGTTTTGAGTTAAATAATACATTTATCATTTTAATTTGTTTATTTTTGGATAATAGTGCTACACATCTGTCACATTTTACACATATATATATGTGTATATATATATATGTATTTTATACAAGGGGAGATAGGGGAGGGGAGATAAATTTGGGTTGACGTAGATATGATTCAAATCTGTGTTACAAATTGAACCACACTATATATCCTGTTAATTACAGAGTAATTTACTTCTAATTTATTGCAAAATTCTTGGACTTTTCATATTTTAATGACAAGGAAATGGCTTCATCAATCCATCTTTGATTTTACAGCTTGAGGGGACCAAAGTGCAACAAGTGCCACTGTTTGAGAACCTCTGCTGCCATTTTAACCCTTTTGCCATGGAATGGAATCAATCATAGATGGCGTTGTCACTATTATTATAAATTAAAAATCGGACAAGGACTTGAATATAGCAGCTCTTCAGTCGCTTGAGGGGCTGCAGAAGCTTAGTTAAAGACGGCTCTTCAGATATTAGTTGAAGGCAGGTCCTTGCCATTTTATTATTTGACACTTTACAAGTTAACGTTAGGTGCACTTAATCACCATATATATATATATATATATTTCCAACACAGCAACACCCACATGAGTGTAATCATGACACTAACGTCTCAATACACACGCATACATGTGATCACATGAAATATATAAATGTCATAACTGTTATGGGTCTTAGAAACTTCTTATTTTATGTAAAGTATACCTTGCAATGTGACACGTGAAATCTCGTTCTAATATCAACGGATAATACATTTATATCGTCATTTGCTGAAGTATAAAACCGCAACTAAAACTCAATAGTAAGGCTTATTCTTAGTTGATCTATTTAAGATGTAGGATCAGCGGATAGTGCCATAAAGTACTATATTCTACTGTTAGAAAATTTTCAAAGACGAGAAATTTTCTAATGTGTGCAAATGGTACACACTATGATACTATAACAATATATATGCACATGTGACATGCATCCACACTATGAATTCAAAAAGACCTAATAAATGCATGACACGAGTGTGGATGATACCATAGTATGCATCAAGCACAAATTGGAAAATTTTGTGAGCATATATAATGGCTTGATAACAAGTCACTTTTACAAATTCATATTTATCTGCAATTTTAAACACAAGTTTATATTGTTTCAGAAAACAACTTGAATACATTTTCCCCCGATCAGAAACAACTTGGATACATTAATTAAATCAAACCAATAGATAATTCATTGCACAAGTATGTCTATGTGAAAGTCTAAAAAAATTAGTAGGTTTATTGTTCATGGCAAAAGATTTCACTAGAAAAACATTAGCTATTTTAATTCTGATATTTTCTCATTGTGGAACTGTAAAGATACATTAGAAGCGAGAGATAAAATTTGAACTTAACATTTAATTGTTTTTTCTTCTTCTTTTTTAATAGTTAAGATATATATATATATATATAGACACACACACATATATTTGAAATTTAAGATATAATTGTTAATTAGAAACTGTGAAAAATGAAAAAGAAAACTATTTTAAATTAATACGTTTAGTAGGTAGCGGACCGTGGGTCAAGTAGGTCCATTATTTAAATTTGTCAAAAAAAAATGAACGGATAGAATAGGAAGTATCCATAGAAAAAATGCTATTTGTACATACAAAATATACAAAACTTATATACAGCTTTTGTATTTACTTAAATATCTCTCATATTATTTTCTTTGAAATGACAACTTTTAAAATTGTGTAAATCAAGAGGGAGATGTACAAATTTTATACAGATTATATGTACAAATAACACATCTTGCCCTCGTAGAGTACGAGAATTTTTTTTCCATTACTAGGAATGAGTGGAAAAAGAGAGAAGCAATAAAATTTATTTTCATAATTTCAGTTTCTTTTTATCAAATAGGATCAACAACTTGAAGGTTACAAGAATCAATGCTGAAACCAGTACCCTTTCCCATCAACCAAGTCCTCTGACATACTGATCAACAGTCGTATCAAACATCTCGCATCTGCACGAACAAGGTAAACAAGGTAAAAAAGACTTTGTAATTAGAGCGTGACCATCTCCAATGGAAGAAGTCTTCTCAAAAAGTTATACATACAAAAAAATAAAATAGACCCTACATGTTTTCAATTTTC
>CAVNYN010221763.1:0-33948 GCA_963692815.1 Nyctanthes arbor-tristis
CGCATCAACATTACATTTTACTAATGAGGTGAAGTGGACCAAACCACCATATGGATTTGTAAAATGTAATGTTGATGCGGCACAGCATTTTGGTGACAAATGGACCGGTTTTGGTATGGTTTTGCGCAGTGACACAGGGGCGTTTATAGAGTGCAGGTTGACGTCTATTGGTGGAGTTTATTCGGCTCGAGAGGCGGAGGCTTTAGGCTTGAGAAGGGCAATTGAGGGGCTGGGCGAGTTGGGATTTCATATGGCCATCATAGAAATGGATGCAACGGTGGTGGTAGATGCTCTATATTTGGCCGGTGAAGATCACTCTGAGTTTGAAACTATTATTCAAGATTGTCGACTTCTTTTGCAGCAACACTTGATGTATAAGGCCATCTTTACTAAGCGTCAAGCTAATATGATTGCACACACAGTTGCTAGAAGGGCAATTGTTAGCACTAGCTCGTGTTCTTATAGGGAAGTTCCATGTTGGCTAGCTAGTGCCGTCATAAACGATGTACCCAACATTTTGAATGAGAATTGAGGTTTTTCCTTCAAAAACATTGGCTTCTTATTGGTCTCCTTCACATTTGATGTCATTTTGGCACCAGATAGGTGGTGCTAGAACAAACTTACTTTTTAATTAGTTGGATGGAAATCCATATGCTTACGTTTTGTTTCATATATAGAATGCATGTTGTTAAGGAAATAATTGAAGATGTGTCACATGACCAGAAAATTCCATCGGAAGAGATCTTAGATCGATGGTTTGGTTTTATTTTGTATTATTTAGGCAACTTTGTATTCTTGATATTGTTCCTAGTATGTATCTTGTAGTATAGGTAAGTCTCAGTGTGCAAGCACTGCAATATGTTAGATTGATTTCGTTACCATGTTTAGTTAGTGTTCTTTAAGTATATAAACTCCTCAGCTCATGTATTGATCAATGAAATATATATATTATCAATATTCTTCATCTCCATATTCTCTTTACATGTCACAATTTTCTGCATAAAACGCCCATATACACTGTTTTCTCCATGATTTGTTGCTCCTCAGTCCCTCAATTGTGTATGTTTGTCTCATTCATATTTCTTTTATATATAGTGGATATAGTGATTGTCCAAAAGATTTGTGATACTTGTTGGCCGAGCGAAAACAGCTTCAATTTTTCAATTGCATTTTGATGACTCATTGCCTGGTTGTACAAGAGCAAGACCTTATCTAGGTCGCTGACATCGTTAATCTATTTGTACATATATATACATAGTGTACATAATTTTGCACACATCCCTTTTGTATTTACCCCTTTTTTTTTGATACAATGGGGATATCAATATAGGGGAGGGGAAAACATGGGAGGACATGTGTGGTTCGAACCTAGGACCTCCTGCTTGGAACACGAGAAACCTAACAATTGTAACACTTGTTCGAACCACCCCTTTTGTATTTACTTAAATGACCTTAAGCACATCTTTCTTGAAATTAAATGACAAATTTTTAGTGGGTATGACAAATTTTTATGGGGTGTTTATAAATTTTGTACACTATATATGTACTAATATATAGACTCACTTATAGACATTAGTTTGCAACAGTATCGTGTCAATTAATTATTTTTGAACTTATGCCTTTTTAATATAGAATAAGGCTATATTGTCCTCCTCCATCATGGATATAATTTTCCTTGAAATGAAGTTGATTATTTTTGCCTTTAATGCTGCATTTGCAAAATAATTTGATAGGTAATCTAGCTCCTTGCAGAATGAATTTTATTTGATCAAGCAAGCCAATCAACAATACATGAAATATACTCTCTTTTCCTAAAATAGTCTCTTTTAACTTTTAGGAATTTAATTAACTAGGAATTGACGTTTGACATTCTGAAAGTGCAAGTGCTGAAATGTAATATTCTAAAACATGGGGACTGAATGAGTAAATCAGGAAAAATTCTAATTGGACAAAAAAGTTGACAAAATTGACAAGTGGGTTATATGATAAGTGTTGATGGAAAAGTGATGTGATGTGTTGAAAAAAAGGATTGTGCTATGTGTCAATTTTATTAGATTTTTTGTATGTAATTTTGTTCATATAGCAGAACTCGTAAATCAGAAACTACTAGACTGGAATTGCAATACTGAAACAATAGACAATTGGAGTACAGTTAACGATTTAAAACTTTGTAGCAGCAAATGGAAACAAATTAAGAATCTCTACTTGTAACGTTGCTAATTAAGGTAGAACTCGTGAAAACTACCTTCTATGAGGAAATGTACCGTCAACTACGTACGTGCACACAGACTAGGCTCTGCAATTTGGCTCATGACTTGAGCCAAAGTAAGTTGGGCTCAACCATTGTCGAGCTCGAGGGGAAAAAAGGCTGTTCAAGTAGGCTCGGCCAAGCTGCTTAATGGACTTGGATTTGCCGAATAGTGGATGGTTAACAGCTTATTAAAAAAAAATAAATAAAATAAATAAATTATGACACAAAGGGACATTTATACCTCTTATTTTCTCAGATATTGCAAAGTTAATTATGCTCAATGGCATTTACAAAAAGGTGCCCTCACTTAAATATGTCACTTTATGTATCAAAAAGACTGGTGGCTCTTTAGCATTTCGCCATTTTCCATAAAAAAAGAAAAAAAAAATTTGAAAAAAGAAGCCAATTTCGAGCTCGAACAACCGAACTGCTGTCGCGAGCTGGCTCAGCTACCCATTTTGACAAGCTCAATCACAAATTAACTCAATCAAGTACAGGAACAAAAGTTGCATCAAATTATTAAATAGGTGAGGATTTTATACCTTAAACTAATCAATTTCATAAAATATAGGGATAGTGGGTTAAAATTTTTTAACCAGTTATTTTTTCTACAAAATTAGACCTTTGATTACTAACGCCAATCAACATCGATGTGTGCTGACATGCTACTAAATGGTAAGGTCAACAAATTAAGTGTGGGTCTCACCATCACAAAAGACTTCATTAGCTTTATATCATTTTAATTATTCACATTTCATCTTCAGCTTTTGCAGTTAGTATCAAATAGGTCACCAACATTTTTTCTCAATCCGCTGGGTCTCCAAACTTTTATTAATTAGCATAAGAGTTTCTTTTTTACGGTTTCTACTCATTTCTCCGTTAACTCCATTGTCAAACTATAATTATAACCTTTATCCTTTTAAACTAATTAAAAAAACAAAAAGTTTTTAAAAAATAAAAAATAACACTAAAAATTTTAAAACAAAAGGACGGGAAGTGCGAATCCCCCCTGCCGCCACTTGTGAACCCCTACCTTTTTTTTTCTTTTTTTTTTTTAAAAAAACATTTAATGTTATTTTTTTATTTTTAAACTTCTTGTTTTTTTAGTATAAAAAGATAAGGGGTATAATTTGACAAAGGAATTAACGGAGAAATGGATGGAAACGGTCAAAAAAGACCCCTCGCGCAAGAGACTCAGCAGGTTTAAAAAAAAGGTCAATTAAGGACCCAGGCGATATTAATCGCAAAGGTTGAGTCGAAATTAACCCTTTTAATTAATACCAAACCATTTCCAAGAAGTAGAGATTGATCTTAAGATAATTATATGTGTTAGAATTTAATTAGCGCGATTCTCCGAAATGTAAAACCTCATGAAAAAGTGACAAACTTAACAATTAGTTATCAAGACCACACTCTTTCAATCTTTTTTTTTTTTGTTTGAAAGGGAAAACTTAATTCTCATTCATCCTCAAAATATTGTTTACATCGTTTGAAAAGACTTTGGCGATCCAATCCGAAATCTCGCGATACAAGCAAGAGGAAGAACTAGATAAAGCCTTTTTGGCTAATGAATGTGCCACCATGTTGGCTTACCACACTTTTTCAATCTTATTATTATAATAATAATTATTTGGGGACTCATATGGTGCAATTAGGCCATTTAACTTGCCCTGGTACTTTCACTTTGAGCACAATCCTGTGCTCAAAAAAATTGGTTAGACGAAGCTCAAAACCACCGCTCAAAGTCGGCATCACCGGGAAATCTTCCTGGTGAGGTACATGGTGAAACCCTAATACATACCATAGCACGAGTCCTTGTTCTCAATGCTCCTATTCCTGCAAAAGTAACAATAAAAATTATCGATCAATCACTTTCTCCAATACAATTTGTGAAAATCGTGTACAACTAATTTAAGGTGGGAATGATATGAGGTTATAAAAAAGAATCGACACCCACATGCCAATTGAGGACCACGGCCCATCCTGATAAATATATTTTATTCATTACACTTGAGCATGGTATGCTTTTAGACCACGGAAAAAATATTTTAGTTCTTCAGACACCGTACTCATAACCAATTAAGAACCTACATATGTACTTAATGGCCTCAATTTAACAATAAATTGAATCGTCATAAATCCACATGCATCAGTTCTTGATTTTGTGAATAGAATGGAGTATGATGCTCTTAAAGTACGAGAATTATGTTCAATAGCCATGAAAGAACTTGTGGTTTGTTGGGTTCATCTAAGCCTACATAGTGGAAACTCACATTTTGATGTGATTTCTTGATTAGGGTTTGAACTTGATTGAGCTCATTCAGAGTGAGAGGGTCTAGGGGGTGGAATTCATGTGCAGAAACAAAGGAAAAAATGAGAAGAAAAAGAAGAGTTCTAAAGCTTGAAACCATTGGGATTTGCTTTGATTTGTTTTGGGAGAAATAAACTTCGGATTCTTTATCACTGTATAGAAGAATTTGAACCAGAAAACAGTGAGATAAGAATTATACATATGTTGGAACACATGCATTTCTAACGTTTTTCGTTGTGAAATCATTTTCAAAATCGATGCGCTCTTCGAGCTATCTCAAAAAAATGTGTAGGAATCTCAGGGTTCCGTTTTCCGATTTTTTTTTTTTTTTTTGGCCTTTGCTTTTCTCTTTTTCTTGACATCGATAAACTTTACTAACCTAATGTTTAGGTCGTACGGGAAGTAAAACTAGACATGACATGTAGGAAAATGTCATTGAAAAAAAAATGTAGAACTGCAAAAACTTATATAAATGTTTCTTAATTTAATTTTAGATTATATCTAATTTATTTCATGAAATAACATATTCAACACCAAAAACAAAAGTTTCAACATATATAAAATCACGTGCATGCATCTCAAAACAGTTTCCAGCTAATTCATATATGCTTCTGTTTTTGTATTTTCTTTTGGTTCACTAAAATTTCAAATTTCATTAAGAGACCTTTTTAAAGTTTCTAAACCTTTGTCAATGAGCTTTTATAAAGTTTCAATTTTTTGAAAAATTTCAAGAAATTTTGGATGAAAATCTTCAAGTTTGTTATTGTTGTAAGTTCTTTTTTTATTCGAAATTCATGCATTCAATATCATTGCGAAGGAAAGGCGCAATAAGAAAGCAATGCAATTACCAGCAACCTGTCCAAAAGATTTTAATTTTTGCGTCACTTTAAATTTTAATTACTATTAAAAATTTTCCTATTTAAATATTAATTAGATTACAGAAATAATTTCTAGACAATATTTTGCCTCGATCCCTTTCATTTTCTATTCTTAAATGATTTCACGTGTCGTGTCGCATTTCGTCTTCCAATTCCATTGTGTGGGTCACCAATAATTGTTTAAAATAACTTTTCTGCTTGTGTAATTCCAATCAAATGCTAAATATTCATTTCCATCAGACGTTGCTAGAAGAGAAGGTTGGACACATATTTACTAGTGCTCCATGCGTTATGTTGATTTTGAGTTTTATTTCTTATCGGCTAAGTGAACTAATAAAGTGAGGAAAACTTTATGTAATTGACACTGAAGTCGGTACAAAATAGGTCGAGTTTGTGTTATACTCCCTCCGTCTGAAACAGATATTTTTCCTTTTATTTTTTATCCGTTCGAAATTATATTCTCCTTTATTAAGTTAATTTTTTAGTTTTCTAATATGCCCTCATTTATTGTGTATATTAGCCAATATTAAAGAACTATTAAAGTAAAATATTAAATAAATCAAAAGGCATATTAGAAATATATTGTTAAATTATATATTTTCAGTAACATTAAATGATATTTTCTTAATTTATGTGAAAAATAAAAGAGAAATATATTTTTGAGATGAAGGGTGTATATGTTATTAGCCTTTTTGGTTTACTATTAATTAGGCTTCCGTGCTCATCACTTTCCTAATCTACCACTAAAGTAGCTGTCAATCAATGAAAAGACCAAAGAATTTTTTGCCTTAGTATTGATTTATTACTGACAGCATCTACAATATTCTAGTGCAAAAGTTTGATTAAAATCAAGTGTTTATTAATTCCCTACAAGCCTGTTTATTTATAAAGAGTACGATCTTTCATATTAGAGAGAGTTAAAGAAAAAAATTTTTAATCCCCTCCAAGAAGCTGTTTGTATACTTTTTATTTTACATATACAAAATAACTATTATAATGATATTTTATTTTTAATCAATACTTATAATTTTGATTGTCTTTAACTAACAAGATTAATTGGGGTTTGGTTGAATTTTAAAAAAAAAATTACTTAAAATTGTAACCATTAAATTTATATCATGGTGGGTGAACTGCAAGAATATCCATGATACAAAAAGAAAGTGATTGAAATAATGATTGGAGGAGTGTGAATGAATAAAATTAATGCTAAGCATTGTTGAGGGCAATATCACCTCTAGGCATTGTGTGACAATTTCAAGTATTTAATATGTCATATATATGTATTTTTTGTCACATATATGCATTTTTTGTCAATTATCAAAGGACATAGTATCTTAACCTAGGACTGGGTTCTCAAGGGTCAAAAAGTTTAAGTACTTAATGAATGACAAAAACTACAATGCCAGTTTGAGGATAGACAAATAGTAAAATGAATGAAGGTATGTCAAAAATATAAAATATTAATTATAGTATTTTTATTTTTTAAATATAAATTTTAATTAATATCAAATACGTAATACTTTTTGAAAATGGTCATATCAAATCTTAAAAAATAAATAAAATCTCATAACTATTCCATATTTTCTTACCCTTTTTTAGTCTATATTCATACTTCATATATCAAATTATTAAACTAAATTTTTACATGTGCCGCGCTTTTTGTTCTCCATTTTTTCTTTTGACAGGAACACAACGCACGACGTGCACAGCACAAAAAACACCACACGCTGTCACTACCAGATATATCTACTATGAAAAAAAAATCAAGTACTCTAGAAATACTCTAGACTAATAAGGAATCCACACGTAGACTTTTTGGCCCCATTTTTGGGACACTTAATCTATGTGTAGATTGATGATTGGTCTAAAGTATCCTCTTGAAGCACCAGATATTTTCTCCTACCATGATAATTTTGTTTTCCATTTTTGTTATCCACCTAGCTACTTATCAAAAAAATTAAGTGCAAATATATGTTCATGGCAACGGGGAGAACCCGTCTACATGTATCCAAATAAAGAAGGGAAGAGACGTGTAATGCTCAATCAATCATTATGTTCAATTAATTATTGCAGTTCTTGTATTAAGTTTTGTTAATTATCGAGTAGCGAATGAACTAGAAAAATTATGTTTTTTTGTGAACGAAAAAAGAAAATTAATTACAATAAGTTGATATTTTATTTTTTAATCCCCTTTTTTTGAAATCCAAAGAGAAATATATACTTCATTGATCGATACAACTCCTATTGCACCACTATTGAGGAATCAAATTCAAAGACTTCAAATGACAGATAATGTGATTGTGCCCTTAGCAAGCCTTCTTGCAAGTTGCAATGCTATTCCATTTTTGTATCTTAGCTTTTATTTTTTTATTTTATTTTACATTAAATTAAAACACTCAAAATGACAAAAATATCATTTCAGTTTTCTTTCCATTTTTATGCAACTTTAAAAAGATGAAAGTAAAAGAATTGAGAATTGAAAACAGTAAAGGAAAGACAAAAAAGTAGTGCTATTTATTTAGACTGAAGATTGTTCTCCAATCCATATAACATTTTCTTGAGAAATCCACTTATTTGAAAAAATATATATAATATAAAAATGCTAATTAGATTGAAAACTGATCTTCCATCTAACAAAAGTGTCATTCTTTCATCCTTTATGACGTTTAAGATAATAAAGGACTAATGGCATTCCACGTTTCATATCTTTAATGATTTACTTACCCTTGATGTGAATATGTTATTCAAAGACATTATTGTTGACCCTAATAAAGGATAATAATGGTTACTTGAATCATTTAAGCAGAAACGCATTAAACAAATTAAACGTGACAAATTACATACTACGAGCATTGGGAAGATTAGAGATTATAACCTTTCAAACAAAAAAAAAAAAAAAGGATTTTTTGGATCCAGTGAAAATCATGACGTTAAGGGTATATTGTAGCACGGGTTCTCAACTTTTCATTCATTGCACTTTCATCTCCAACCTTTGAATATAAACAAACAGGCTCCCAACTGTTGCATTCTTTTGTAGTTTCATCTAAATGCCTATATTTAAACATTAAAATATTAAGATACATTTAGCAACTATTTAAATGAAATTTTACTATAATTAAAATTAAATTTGAAATTTATGTTACGTTAATCAATCTATGCGAGATGGGACGGATCAGATGTTGGGGTGTGGGGGAAGATCAACCTTTCAAACTTCAATCAATTTATTATTTTTTCTTTCATTTTCTTAATTTTCCTTCTGCTTTCTATCTCATTTATTTCACATTATTTATTATTTTTTGACTAAAAGGATCCTTGCAAGAAGAATGAGTGAATGACAACTCTTAGAGAAAACATCCCTAAATGACAGGAATACATCAATAAAAATCTTTTGTGAATCCTTTGGAATGTTTCACAAAATTAAGTATCGACTTGTGTTTGTGCCCACTCTTTCTTATTTGTTAGCACGATTAATTAATTTCAGAGTTATCATAAGATCACGAGTTGTCCATGGACCACTAAGGAAAATGCTTTTGTTACAAATACAATATTATATGTGATGGATAAATAAGTAGGATAATACTAAGTGTAACTTGTTGTTTAACATTTTGTATGCACAACATAACATAACATAACAAAAAATGTATAGAGTGGACCGCTATGATATTTTAACACCCAGCCGCCTTCCAATGTCAATCAATTGGTCCCGTACAATGTGTGGATATCTAACGTGGACGTATACCACCCATTGGGTTATTTATTTAGGTTATTTATTTTTTATTGATTAAATTTAAAAGTGAGTTTAATGGTAAATGCCATAAGGTGCCAGTGAAGGGCACTAGATCATTTTGCTTTTAGCTCCAATCTACAAGCCTTTGTGTCCGTATAGTATGATTGTTACAAATCTATTAATGAATAAATCACATTCAATAAATATAAAAAGATTAGTACTCAATATATAATGGTTTGGTCTACTCTATTTAATAAAGTTGACAATTTAAAATGAACTTTTAGTATACATAGTTCCATGTAAACAAACAGTGTTCCAAAATACTTGTCCAAATTATGGTCGAAATTTGAACTACACATTTCGTCATGCCTTATGCTTTTTCATATATTGATCTTACTTTTATTACACATGATCTTGCTTTTATCTTCAGTTAGGACAATCATCTTGTCTATGTGTCTCTTCTTCATATATCATTCTCGATAGAATAATACTATTTATTTATTTAAATTGAAGACCAACTTTCAGTCTAGTTATTATTTCTTTATTAAACCTTAAATAAATTAATTAATGCACTCATGTACTATATGCATCTATATACATCCCCATGTAGTGCTGTCACTGGAGATTAATAAATAGTATTACTCTTCTCGATATATATTATGCATTGGAGATGCTGTTATAATTATGGCTACTTAAACGGGTCAGAAACAAACAAATCGATCAGAAGAGATTACGTCGGAAGGCACTTATGATGGTTATCAATACTTTGGATCAATTCACGTGGTTGCTTCCACCAAGTCCCCAACTGAGCCATGTTGAAATGTCAAAATATGAACATAGACGTGATAGAGATAAACTCTCAAATCCACAAATAATTAAGAGGACGATGAAACAGTGATGGCATTGACAAGATGGATTTAGGATAGGGTTAATTTCACACAAGGTCCCTAACCTTTGAGTTTAGAATCGGATAAGTCTCCAACCTTTTTTTCCACTCTCCTGGGTCCCCAACCTTTCATAAATGAGCACAATAAGTCCCTCTTATCACTATTCCTACAATGGATGGGTGGGTGCATTTTTTTAAATTTTTTTATTATTTTTAATATTTTTAAATATTTTATTTTTAAAATTAAAAGGCTAAAGGGTATAATAGTCATTTTCTATGAAAAGTTGAAGGAATAGTGACAAGATAGACCTATTGTGTGCATTTATGAAAGGTTGAGGACCCGAAAGAGCGAAAAAAAAGGTTGGGGACCTTTTGTGAAATTAACCCTTTAGGATAGATCTACTAAAATTATTGCTGTCCCGCAAAAATAAACTGACAGAGTGTTTGGCAACTGTATGAGATTATAATTTGAATTATAATCTGACACACGATATCATTTCATTGGTTTTACTTTTTTTAGAAAGTAATAGTCAAGCTATAATTGTTTACTTTTTACAAAAACAACCAATAAAATGATGTCACGTCACATATTATAATCCAGATTATAATCTCATGCAGTTCTCAAACACTCTTTGAATAAACTGCTATCATTATTGATCTATGATAAGCCAATTGTAAGATGGGTCAAGTCAGGAATGATTACAGAGGAGAACTGAAAAAATCGTTCCACCGTACAACAAATATATTTTCCTTCTATTTTTCATATAGATTAAAAAAACTTAATTAATGTTGTTGAAAATGTACAATTTAAGAATGTAATTCTTATATTTTATTTAATATGTCAATCTATATCTTCTTTATTAATAATTACTATCATCGGTAGAGAGAGGGAGGTCGTGGCAGGCTTTCCCTCCCCTTCACTCCACCCCCCAAATTGGGGGAAAAAGAAATTTTCCTTTAATATATATATATATATAAAGGGTTTGGCCTTGTATATTATACGGCTCATCCCTCTTGCCCACCATTCTAATAGCGTCTAGCTCCATCACTGATTACCATGCATCATAAATAAGAATATTTTAACAAACTAAAAAGTTAAACAATGAAAAGAAATATAATTTGAAACTAACAAAA
Organism: Nyctanthes arbor-tristis; assembly: GCA_963692815.1. Lineage (NCBI taxonomy): Eukaryota > Viridiplantae > Streptophyta > Magnoliopsida > Lamiales > Oleaceae > Nyctanthes > Nyctanthes arbor-tristis. The sequence goes on from CAVNYN010221763.1 coordinate 11,188, forward strand.
AAGGAATAAACGAATATCTTTGTGTGACCGTAGGAGTAACAAAAAAATACGAGTCATCATTCCACCCTACGAACTTCAACTCGTACTTAAAAAAATAAAAATAATAATATAATTAAGAGTATTTCATCATTATTTTCTTTTCCTGTTTTTATTTATTTATTTTTTTTGAAGGAGATATTATTTACTTTTTTAAAATAACTAGTTAACAAACATGCTTTGCACGATTTCTGTATAACTGATTTTGTTAAATTAACGTTTCTTTTGTTATGACATTTATGTTAATTATGTTAATAAGAAGAAAATAGATTGTCAATTTCTAATAAATTTTAAAAATTACAAAAGAACACTTAAAAATTTTTGATATCATTATTATCATATAAGTCTACAAACAAAGGAAACGGATTTTGGTTGAACGGCTAATGTTGTTGAGAGGAAATTGCACCTTTTATGTTTTTAAATAAATTCCTTGCATAGTTTGTTAAATTTTGTAAGTATATTTATTTATAGTTTTCTGACGACTACGTTGTAGTGATTTTTTTTTCACTTGTACCCTATGGAAAATATACTATCCTAACTAATAATTATATTATTATACATATTTTCTAAATGGCTATAACTTTATAGAGAAAAGCACTTTTAAATTTATAGGTGTTACATATAAGTAATAAGTTAAACAAATTTATTTGAAAATCTGGGATACTAATCATTTAATTATAATCAAAAGAAGTAAATTAGCAACCAAATTATAAATATTATTTGAAATTTAATTGACATCATGAAGTAGCAGATCATATATATGGATACATGGGAATACAGGCAAAAGAATATAAGAGAAATTTAGAGAGGGGCATGTATGATTTGGACAAGAGCCTCTTTCTCAAAATATAAGAATTCTAACTATTATAGTACAATTTAAACCACAACAGTGAATCATATTAGATTCACTCCACTTACATCTCTACAATTCTAAAAGAGAGGAATAAAAGCTACTGTTCATAGGGCGTCAGAAGTATCATGATGCCATCTTGATTTTTTCTTTTTATTTTATTTTAGATATTTTTTGCCTTCACTTTGGGTGCAAAAGTTTGTTTGTTGGTTTTTGGCCTTCTTTTTCGCTTTTTTTTTTTATGTTGAGTTTATTTGTTCGGACAAAGTGAATATCTATCTATCTCACATTTTTATAATTATAAAAAGAGAAGTTTTTGAACATTTTCATTATAAAAAATAAAAGTTTTTTGTTAGCACTCATGGCTCTTTCTTTTAAACTTTTATTTTTGAAAAAGTTATTTTTTATTCTATATATATTATGTCAATTAAATTCAATTAAATTTTGATTTTTTCTTTTTTTGCCTTCTTTTATATTTTATTACTTTTTTTGTTGGGTTTATTTGTTTGGAAAAAGTGAATATCTATCTACTTTTCTATACATATACATCTTCACAGTTATAACAGATAAAAGTTTTTTGTTATTACCGATGACACTTTTTTTCAAAAACTCTTATTTTTGATTCATGTCGTTTGGAAGGATATCCGTCATGTTTAATACAAATCGATTTTTTTTGTCGTTCCTAGGTGGAAAAAACAATAAAAATGATGATAATGAATCAAAGATGGCAAGAATATGATGAAAGGAAAAATGGAACTACTCAGTAATTAAAGGTTTCGGAACATCATTTTATTTGTCCACATCTTCTCTACGTACAAGATTCTTCTTTGGATGAACGTCAAATGATTTTGAGTATTAAACACAAATTTGAAATTAGGATATGATCCGTGAATTAGAATAGTTTCTTATCGTTTGGAAGGATACCCATCATGTTTAATACAAATCGAATTTTTTTGTCATTTCTAGGTAAAAATACAACAAAAATGATGATAATGAATCAACGATCGCAAGAATATGATGAAAGGAAAAATGGAACTACTCAGTAATTGAAGGTTTCTGAACATCATTTCATTTGTCCACCTCTTCTCTACAAGATTCTTCTTTGGATGAACGTCAGATGATTTTGAGTATTAAACGCAATTTTGAAATTAGGAAAAACCATTATTATTATAATTTTAAAGAGACCAAAAACATTTTGAAAAATCTTTAATGTGGATATATTTTTCTTATGTATTTTAATCAATTTTCATTAATATGTAAACATTACCCTTTTGGAGGGACGCGACTCATGAGTGAAAATATATCAGAATTTAGGGGAAAAAACAACGAAAAAATGGGCACCAAAAAGTCATGGAGTTGGCTCTTTAAAAATTTTCAAGCACTAAGGTACCAGATGGACAGTGACTGAGCCAGAAATATGATTCAGTGGGTGCAAAATTCTATAATACACACATGTACATATTAGCAAGTAATTTCATGAATATCACTCTTTATAAGCTTATTTTTTGAGTAGTTTTTTATGATGTTGCTTTTAAAGTTAGTCATTAGTTTAAAATCTATAGAATATAATTTTTGAACAATTATGATTTATATTTCAAATGCCAACATCTAATATTTTGTTAATGGACATACTACAACAACAATGCAATGTCTTACCATTCTTTTCTTTTTTTAATAAAAATAATTTCTTTTTCTCTGGTTTCTCATCCACACATGCTAAATTTTGTTCACATTTGGTCCTAAATTAAGGAATTAGATTAAATTGCTTACCAACCAAATTTAAAGGTTCGTTGAAAAATGAGATAAATGCGTGAAACACTAAAATACTTGCTATTAATTAAGTTAAAGTAATTTATATTTGACTGAGGATAAATTAGTTAATTATTACTAGACTAAAAAATTAATAATTAACAATAATAATTAATTATCACTACCAGTAAATTGAAGGCGTAGAAAGTATACAAGGAAAGGTCATAATCGTCATTGCACACAATATTTTAAGATTTGGGTAGATGTGTTTTTTTCCCTCTCTTTCTTCCTGTACTGTAGATCATCTTCCTCTCATAGTCTCATTCTCCTACTAATTAATGGAGACCAACCCAGAAACCCAAATCTACTTCTTCTCATGGTAAAAATTTTTCAAAAATCCAGTAGGTGCGGCTGCACCCACTGGTTCCTATGTAAATCCGTCTCTGAAGAAGGATGATGTGACATCTCAACTGTTGTTGATATGATTTGAGGAAGAGATAGCAATACGTTGATGGTATGCCACATCACTGTGTGGTACTGTTATATCTCGTGCCTGCAATTTCCTAGTAGGCTCTTACCGAAGAGTAGCCATCAAAAGTAATTAAACTAAGGAAGAGATAAGAGCCAGGGGAAAACTTATATTTCTTTCAATTGTCCTTCCCTTTTGTCACTAGCTACCCAAGAGTCTAGAAGAAAAAGATGTGAAAAAATTGTTGTGACGCATATGGTATACTTGCGTTTAACTTCTGATTCCATCTTTGTAAGTGACAACATCATAGGAAGGTCCCAATGAGATAGATCAAAAACAGTTTTGTTGTAACCTATGATGGATTTTGGTCATCTGTTGTGGTTAAACTTCAAAAGTTAACACTTTATATTTAGACTAAAGGTGATAGTTCAAGTGGTAAAGAGTATCCCTTAGTAAAATAAAGTCTTGAGTTCGAGTCTATACTCCCCTCTCCAAAGTTGCCCCCATTGTATTAAAAAATTTTAAAAAAAAAATTAAAAAAGACATTTGACGTCCCCAACCTTCCCACATTTAATAGATTACGTCCTTAACTTTTACTTTTAGTGTTTTGGGTCATTAACTTTTGAGGAAATCTCTCTCAAGTCCTAATTAATACTTTCCATCCATTTAAAGTGTTAATTTTCATAAAATATTGGGGACTAAATTACTTTTATATCATTATCTCTTTAAATATAGGGTAATTTACACTTAATGTCTCCAAACTTTCAACGTTAAATAGATTACATCTCCAACTTTTATTTTTTTCTTGTTGTGGGTTTTCAACCTTTGAGGAAATCTCTCCCCAAGTCTCCATTAACATTTTTCATCCATTCAAACCATTAAATTTTTATAAAAGAACAGTTCTACTTTTATAAAAGGTTGGGGACCTTAGGTGAAATTACCTTTATATCATTATTATCTTTTTATATTAAAAATTAAAAATGTAGGAAAATAATATAAAATTAAAAAGCAAATACCTCATGTGACATCTCAATTTTTTTGTACCTCCATGACTCGTTTCATGTTGCAAAGGATAAAGTACGCAATAAATTAAATTATAAAAAGACAAAGATAAGTCGAATTAGCTATAAGTTATAAAGTTATTAAAAAGATTCTTGTTGGACTAATTAAAATAGAAACTAAAAGTTAGGGACCAAATGAACAAGAATAAAGATTGGAAAAAAAAAATGAAACAAAATCAAAGTCGGTCACTTTGGGACCATTTGATATTATATATTATATTATATTATTACATATATGTATATATATATATATAATAAAGAAACAAGAATAGAAGAAAGGAAGCAAGGAAACCGAAACAGGGGCAGTGATTTTGGCACCAAAAAAAAATTTGGAAGGAATTTAGGAGAGAAAAAGAAAGGAAGAAGAAGAATACAATAATCAAACACAAGTAAGTGTTATTTATCTTTAAACTTTGATTTATATAAGTTTAAGTTATAAATTTATTTAGGGTTTATGGAATTTTTATGAGCATGCCTACTAGGTTGTAATTTGTTTACTACAAGTTCTAATGGCATGAAATTATTCTTTAGTTATGAATTTAGTGTAAGAAATTATGGTAAGCTAGTATATGGATGAAATTTATATGGAGGAATAAGTTGAAATTTTACATATAAGTAGGTGTTATGATTTTGTGGCATAATATCATGGTAATTGAGGAAATTGGTGAAGTAATGAATGACTTACTGATTATTATTAGCAAATGTGGAAATTGTTAAAGACTAAGAAAGAATTAGTGTTTAAAGTGAAGAGTTATTTGTGATGTTTTTAGTGATAATTGAGAGATTAGTATGGGATGTTATGACCATTTGTAAAATTTAGTAAAAATCTAGAATAAATGCATGGAAGAGGCAACCTAATATTTACTAGAAAATGTAGTAATTTTGTTAAAGACTAAGAATTAGTGTTTAAAGGTGAAGAGGAGTTGTTTTTTTTAGTGGGTATTTGATACTCTAATATGTGATACTATTACCATTGGTTAGATGAAATTAAGTTAGAATAATTATAAGAAAGTGGACAAACATAAATTTATTTGAGAAATAAAGAATTATTGAAGATTTAAAGGAGCATGGGACTTGTAACCAACAAGGGAATTAATTAAGTGGATGTAGCATCTTTATTCTTAGCTCATGAAAGAAGGTTGAAATATTAAAGTGAATGTTAAAGATTAGTGAACTATACAAAGGTAAGGATTAACTAGTATGATTTGTGACTTTAAGGAAGTGGAACTTAGAAAGATATGGATTCAATTTCCAATTTTAAGTAAGGAGGAGAATTTATTGAACTATAAAATGTTGAATATAAATACCAAGCGAACATCTTATGCAATATTTGGAATTATGATATAAATGTCAATAACTATTGTTGGAGTGAAAGTATTAATTCTTATTGATATTTTAAAGATGTGATCAAATGGTAATGGAGAGAATAACTGACTTCAAGAGCAATTTCATTATGCGGGCATCTTTATTTAGTTAAAGAAATTATGGAATTGTCATGAATTCAAAGGAAAGAAATGGAATATGACTTAAAGAATAAACATGTGTTAATCTAGGGGATTAATGGAGTATGTAGTGAACAACTAAGTAAATTAGGACGTGGAATAAGTGAATAGAGAAAAAGGGGAAAATGAATGAATGGAATGAGTTGAAAGTTATGAAAATGGAATTATTCAGACAAGAAGATTTTTATGAGAAAAGGAATTAAAATTTGAGTCTTCATATTATATTACAGGAAACATGAAAGGATGCTACATGTACATTGCTATATAGCCGGCGAGTAGAGCTCTTCCTCCCCTTTTCCTTCTAAATGAAAATATAATATGCATTGATTTCACATAAGTTTGGAATGTGTTACAATGATTATATATTTCTATGAAATTTCAGAAAGCTGATGTTTACTTTAGAAAAGTTCATGTGAATGTTTTTATGAAATGATACTTTATGATTTTAAAGAAATATTTGAGTTGAAACATGATTTTTGATGCATGAAAACCCCCAAATGTGTATCTAATGTTATGTATATGCCATCTACCGGCGAAGAGGCCTTTGTCTCAAGCTATTAATACGATATGTTGCCTACCGGCGAAGGGGCCTATAGCTCAAGCTGACCAATGAACGCCGCCCAAGTAAAGGGGTCTATGTGCTAGCCATAGCTCAAGCTGGTTGTTGTGCTACCTAGAGAGAAGGGGTCACAAGGTACCTATGGCCCAAACTGAAGTCTACGCGCGTATGACTTGATACTATGATCATGAGATGTTGGATATTTCCTTGGGGAAAATTTTATGATGATCTTGAAAAGAAATGATTTTTATGATGCTTACGAGTATGACGACGTTTCTATAAATGTTTCAATATGAGATGAATTCAAGTTGATGAATTTTATGATGATTATAATGTGAAATGATGTTCATGATGTTTTCTAACATGTGATGATTCCACAAAGTTTGATGTTATGCTAGATTTATATTTATCATGAAATTTCCAAATGAGCTTGAACATTTTATTTAAGATGTTGCAAACATTACATTTCAACTTTAGAAAGCATGTTTATTTATAAAACTCCACTCACTGGGCTTATTAGCTCACATGTTTCTAAATGATTTTCCTTCCAAGTAGCAATTGGAGTTTGGGCAATACATTGTAGTCGAGCCTGTTATTTCGAGATAGCCACCACCTAATGTGTTATTGAAATGGAAAGGTTATGGACTTTGTTATTACTATAAATTATGAAGCTTACATGGTTAAGGTTATTAGTATATATTGGGAATCTGTGTGAATGATAATTAGGTTAGTATATTTACTCATATGGGAAGTATGATTTCTTGAAATGATGACAATTATTACATTGTGAAGTGTATTTGGGTTGATGTTGGGTGTTATGCATGTTGGTTTTGTTAATAAAATAAGTGCTGTCGAAATTTTTCTAGGATCATTAGTATGTGCATGAGCCTTGACGGTAAATTCTGACTTCTAGTTGAAATTTATCGTCGGCACATGTCACACTTCTAGTAAATTAGAAGTACTAGGAGTGGGGTGTTTCACCTCATCCTTTCACCCTAACCCTTTGTCGTGACATAATAGAGGCGCCGTTTGTCGTGATATAATAGAGGCGACATTGGGCTTATGTCCAAGATGGATATAGGCGGTGATAGCTAGATTGCAAACTCAACCCACAATCCCCTAAAAATGTTTTAGGAGTGAAGAAGCAAAATAGTCCCAATTGGATAATCTATTGCTCGATGCCAATTTAGAGGCTCCCACACTGCCCGATTGGCCAAAAATGGGTCGATGGAGATGAAGGAATCGTTGATGACTGTTAATTTGTTGACAGGAGGACGCTGAGAGTTTGCAGCCGTCGATGTTGTCGGGTTTCAGATAACCAACCTTTCACGTCGATGGGGTGGGGCCTTTTTTTTTTTTGAATTTTCATATTATTTTCTTATATTATTATTATTATTATTTTAATTTATTTAAAGATATAATGATATAAAGGTAATTTCACCTAAGGTCCCCAACTTTTTAAAAGAGTAAAATTATCCCTTTATAAAAATTTAATGGTTTAAATGAATGGAAAGTGTTAATGGGGACCTGAGATTTCCTCAAGAGGTTGCTGACCCATAACAAAACAAAAATAAAATAAAAATAAAGGTTAGCGACGTAATTTGTTAAATGTTGAAAGGTTGGGGACGTCAAGTGTACATTACCCTTTATATTTTTCATTGTTTTTAAATATTTGTCCAGTACTATATGCCTAGAACATATAGAGATATTAATTGCGACGGTTTTCTTATTGTTCTTTGTCTTTGTCTTCTTTTTTTTTTTTAATCATCATAATATAGAGTTCGTCAGTTTATCTATGCTCTTAGACTCTCTAATGGATTCCAAAGTTCGTATATTTTTTAAAAAAATTCCAGTTAAATGATTATCTTTTACTAATATGTGTAAGGAAGGAGGAAAAAAACTATTGTAAATTAACAAAGATATGTAATATAATGTCACACCATGAGCTGTTTTCCCTCCTTGACAAAACCTGCTATTATTATTTGAAGTCTTTTCTTCAGATCTTGTCATGAGGCATTTTCTGGTCAATTGGATTTGAGGAGCCTTAGTATATACAAAAATGTTCACCCACCCACACATGTGGGTCCGCCCACATGTGAGAGGACCAATCACCGCCTCCCATGTAGGCGGGGGTGGTGTAAGTTCACCACCGGTGGGTTGGTGAACGGGACTATTAGTATATAAGTGTTTTGTTTTATGGTTAACTGTTAATTATTCTTTTGACTGCGGCTTTTATCTTCTCTCTTGTTCTCTTTTCCTTTGAGTTCCAGGGTTTCTAAGTTTACTTTGTGTAATATCTTCCTTTGCTTAGAGTTGTAATCTCTTGGTGAGATTTGTGGGTTAGATAGACAGTTATTGCCTTGATTTCCATCTTAAACTGAGAGAGATTCTGGAGTTCTTGGTGCAGTTCTGGTTGTTCTTTGTTACTATAACTTCTGGTTTTTGTTTAGTAGAATCGAGCACGTATCCCTTTAGGGATTGCTCAACGGTAGGGTTTCAAGGATCCTCTAAAAAGGATTGAAGATTCTGCTTTGGGCTTTAGAGCCGAATTTGGTGTTCGTTTCTTTTCTGCAGATTATTTTGTGTTATTACATTTTTGGCCGCTCAATTTACTACAAACCAAAGGTTTATAAGTATCAAAAGTTACAGTAATAAATTTTTTAAGTTTGCTTTCTTCATTTTTCCACTCCTATACTTTTTTTGAGTGAAAACTATATTTATAATTTCTTGATTTACTTCAAGTTAGCCCCTATTGATTTATTTAATCTGATTTTAAATTTATTTTCTCCATATCTAATGCAGTAATACTAAATCTGTGCAAAACATATATTTGAATGATCACCTACTCATAGTGGTCATTGTACAAGATATTTGCGAAATATCTAACCTAATTAGTTAAAAGTATTTGAGACATATGAAACATTTAACTATATATCATTGTAGGCAAGTATATTTTACCATACACATTGTGAGCATTGGAAAATTTCCGTGCTTAACTAGTCCCATCAAATGTGTGAAAAACATAAACTCAGTGGCGTGTATGAGGCTAAGCCTTATAGGCAACCGCCTAAAGCCCTTAAAGATGAAGTTAAAGGCCAGTTTAAATTTCTTTTAAAAAAAGAAAGAAAAGTTTAGTAAAGTCTAAAATTCAACATTATGTATTCTTAGAGAGCCCTTAATACAAAATCGCTTAGGGTTTCTATAATGTCAAGAACGCCCTACATAAAATGTGTTTTATAGAAAAAAATTTGCTAGTTTTTTAGTAAAAAGTTGGGAGCTTTGGGATGGGATATATGGTGACTAATTTGAATCAAATCTACATATACATCAAAGTACAATTTCTTTTTTCTTTTTTCCTGTCCAAAATCACTTTCTAAATCTATCTTGGTCATTGGTTTACCTCTTAATCTTAGTCCTTGATTAATTTTTTTATTTTATTATTTTCAAGAATTATATATAGATAATTTAACAATATGAAAAGATAATCATAAATCATGAATTCAAAATCTTTATGTTTCTATATACATATCATTATGTCAAATATAACTTTCAATTGCTATAGAATTTGAACACTAAACCAAACAATCAACCTTATTGGAATAGATTTTCCATTTTCATCCAATTCTTTAATGATAATTGTAATGATAATTACTAACTAACCCAATTAATGGTATTTTTCGTCAATTTGCTCTAATTATTGCTCACGGCTTAATCATTAAAAAACTCTAAATTATGCAACTAACCGTGTTTAGCTTTTTTATCATTTTCAGCCAACTTTTTCATTTCATACCTTATATTAAATTTTGGCCTACTTCGTCATCAACTCATCATCCAACTGCAAATGAAATTTTGGTCATTTTCTCAAGCCAAAAAATTCAGCCAAATATTTAATTTCTTTCTTCAAGCTATTAAAATTATTTCTGACAGTGTTGCACATGATATTATAGCCATTCGATCTTCACCAGCCTTGCGCAGTTCACCAGCTGCGGAAATTCATTTGGAGTCGACATTTGGAGTCGACATTCAGCTATATTAGTCTGCGGTACCTTTGTACAGCAGTTTTCCGTCCAAAAATATGTTAGTAAGGTCTTTTTTGACATTTTGTTTCCTATTACGGTAACTCGTGTGCTATTCTGAATTTTTCATAAATTTTTAAAATTTTTTATTCTTTTTTGCTTTTTCCATCTAATTTTTTGAAATAAGATTCATTATTCAATTGAATAACCAATAGATATTTATCATCATTTAATTGTTTTAATTATGGATAAATTTGATTAATAATAGATAAGTATCCATATGATTAAAATATTTATAGTTTATAATTTTTTTAAGCGAAAAATTTATAGTTTATATTTCATAAAACAATGAAAATTAATATGAATAGAAAACTTAATTGATAATCTATATTCGTCGAATAATAATTAAACAAAAAGAAATTAACATGAACGAGGAACTTACTTGATAACTCATGTTCATTGAATAATAAGTTTCTTTTTGGAACTTTTATTTTTTATAGTTATCTTAATTAAATTGATTATGTAATTAATTAAATATATATATATCTTTAGTTTAGGTTAATTGAAAATAATAATTGTAATTTTCCAAGCTATAAATATTAATTATTACGACTACTTTTCCTTAAAAAAATATACGACTACTTTTATGTACCATTAATTTATTTCATCTTCATGCTATTTGACTTTATTGGTTTCAAATAAAAAAAATTAAGAATACGTGGCACCACCCAACAAACAACTATTTCGTACGATGTCATTTATCTAAATTAGTACCAAAATAAAATGATATTTATTTGCGTTAACAATAGCAATGTGGTTAAATTTTATTGTAAATTATAATTACCTTAACATGACAAGAACAACATTACATTATTATTGGTTGATGTTCAAAATTAATTATTCATTTTTGGATAACATAACCTTATAAAATTTCAACATTTAAAAAAAAAATTATAAAATTTCATATTATTTATTTTTTTAAAAATAATTTGATATATACTCTTTCCCGTGCAACGCACCAGTGAAAATCTAGTATATGTAAAGCAGTGTTTTTTGCATCACTTAGAACATATCCCTTTAGTCAAAAGTTGCTATTTTTGTAAATGACTAGATTTTATTATGTTATTATAAGCGTGGATAGAGCCCAAAACGTAAAACCATGGCCCAACGGGCTTCCCCTTCAAGTGGAACAGAAAGAGGGCCATTCCATGAGCTTGAAAAAGTATTATGCCACTGTTTGCAAATTCCTTCTATTTTTAAATAAAAATAGGTCAAACTAATCACATTCATATATTTTATAAGATTATGTATGTACTGTAAAAATCTCCACCATTCAACTTCACTCATTCTCTCTATTATTTCTTATTAAAACTCATTAAAATTAATTTGAAAATGTGCGCTTAACAAATGTATTTTAAAATGCAACACAAAGTTCTAGCCGTGCTTTTAAATAGAGAGCCGTTTTGGATAGCTATCTCAATAATTACTTAGGTCAAGTAGATATTTCGTGTTCCAACTTCCATTTGAAGTGAGTTATTTAAAATTTAGTGTTATGCTTGAAAATATTAAAAGCACAAACATTATATTAGGCAGATAAAGTGACACAATATCAAGTGTTAATGTAATTTGAAGGAGAGTGTATTGATTTGTAGATTTATTATCGTTGCAATACTAAATATTTGATACCTGAACATTTCTAGGGTTACGTTATATGCCATTGATATGTACATTTTTTCTACAGTCGGATAGTTATAGTAGTTTCTTGAGATTAAGTATGAGTTGTGTAACACGAACCGACATCAATACCTTAGAATTTCCCAGGTATGCCATAGCATCCTACGTGCTTGCAAAAGGATATAATTGGTGTGTGGGGTGATTTACACAATCTTAAAAATTGAATACAATGTAAATAAAATATTCTGATCTGCAACAAATCCCAACCTCACTCTGTCAACATGCCTTGCAAAAATTCACAGCAAGACACGAGGAGATGTTACAACTTCCTGAATTGAACTTGAGCTCATCTTCAAAAGTTAGCTATTGAAAAGAGATTGCTTGAAAGGTCAGAAACGAATTTTTTAAAGAATTGATACCGGCTCCTTACTGTTTTCGAGAAATCACACGTGATTTCCTCATGGATTTTTCAGAAATTTTGGGTTATAAACCAACGTATTTCTCATAACTTTCTAACGTAAGACTAGATTCATACTTAAAAGTCGAACTCCACTTGAATCATCCTCTTTCATCAATGTTAAGTAAGCGGTTGGAGCCATGACGTACCACCAAACTCTGTAGTCCGGGAACCCATCACTAATGGTTTGAGTAAAACTTACTTTCACCTTTTACGCCAATTACCCCATTTTTATGTTAAGGAAAAATTATTCTTATCAATAATAATTGTAATTAACTTGACTAAATAATTCTTTGCCATTGACCCCCAATGCCGAAGGATTACCTTAATATGGTACTTCAAATTAATTATCGATCTACGCATGGGTTTAAGGTCTCAAAAATGGGGTTAAAATCTTCCGTGAGACTTTTTCATTAGTTTAGAGTGTTGTAAGAATACTATTGTAGTATTGAATTTTTGCCCCGGTGCCCTATCATTTATGAGTTGAGAAATTCTAGAGAAACATAAAAAAGAGATATTTTTAAGTAACATTTTCATGTGACATACTTGTATTAGATAATAAAAAATATTTATATAATCATCACTCGATAAATATATACAATATAAAAATATCGCTTAATAATGTCCCGTAAAATTGCTCCTGCGAGTTACACGACAAGAAAGCATCTATTGGGGCCCCCTCTAATCTTGCCGGGGGTCAAAAGAAAAAGGTATAAAATGCAACAAAATTGCGCTCTCTGGGAAGCTCTAGAATGTTTGCGCTAGCGCCTTGTATATTCTTCCCCTTCCAAAATCTTCAGTGTTCTAGTACTCCCAAGAACTCTCTCAACCTCTCTCCCTTCCTCTCTCTGTTCCTCAAGAAAAAAGGTAAGTGGATTCTTCTTCAGTCTCCTTCTCATCATACAGTCTATAAGCAAATCTTTGTCTTCTTTTGATTGGCAGCCGTTTGCTTTAGTCACTAATTTCTAATTTTCTCGTCACAAATAAGTTTATTAGGTATTTTTAAAGCGTATATAACCTGTTTGGTGAGTTTTTAGTACTTCGTGTTATTTGATTTGAATGTGAATTTTACATGTTCGTCTGCTGTTAGTTGGCTTTGTATTTGTTTATTTTCGTTGTAAATTCCAATTTGCTGAATCATTTCGCTTGTGCTAAAATCTTAGTTATTCTCGTGGGCTCTTTCCTTATTATCGTTCTGCTTTCAAGAATTGATGTATGTACGATGAAGATGGTTGAGAAAATTTTCCCCCTTCATTCTTGAATGGTTCTATATTATTTTTTATGCAAAATAGTTGTAGTTATTATTGATTTAATGTAGGATAGTAGGAGGTGGCTTTTTGGTGTAACTTATAAGGGATCAAGATAACCATTTCTTTAGTTACTGACTGGTTCTTGTTACTGATGTGGAGCATTTCTGAGACTGAGAAAATAGAGAGAAACCAAAATGAGAAAGAGAGAATTGACGGAACTTATTATTATTGTATTCAATGTCAAAGTGAGCAAGATACAATGGATACACCATATTTATCGAGGGTCTTAACTAGTCTAATTTGGGTAGGAAAGAACCAAAGAAAAACCGTAAAATACTAGAAATTTGCAAAACGAAATCTAATCAAATTTTCCTCTAATAATTTCGAAACCTATAAATTATTGTTTCCAGAACATTTCACATGTATCTGGTGAAATTTAAATTAATGTAATGTTAATTGATCACCTTAATTTTTGTCTTGTTATCAAATATGTATGGCGGTATTCAGAAGCAATACAGTATTCTGAGTTGTTTCGGAATCTTGGTTGCTTGTAGAGTTCTGTAGTGTAATAGGGTAAAAAGGTTGGTATATTTCTTTATCCTGATCCCTTTCTCCTGTTGTCTCAAAGTAACCTGTGTTTATAAGCAGCAGTGAGGTTTTCGTTTTCACTCTTGTGACAAGTCTTCTGACTAGGTTTTTTGTTTCATTTGCCCCATCAGAAATGGTTGACTGTGTCAATCTTCCTTCAAGCAATTTATATTGTGTCTCATTTTTTTAGACAATAATTTAAAAATGGGGAAAAAGGTTTGAAGAAACTATATTATTATCTGCTTGCTTTTTGTGAAGCATGAATGGTTGATATGACTACGCTCAACAGTTGTGTTTGACAGTACCTTTTTGTGAAAATAGGTGATTTGTGAAGTATAAGTGAATTTTGAAGAATGACTGAACAAGCATATACCGTGGCATCTGATAGTGAAACTACTGGGGAGGAAAAATCTTTTTCTCCTTACCCAGATATTGCAATTGGGATTGACATTGGCACCTCTCAATGTAGTGTGGCAGTTTGGAGCGGCTCCCAGGTGCAGCTTCTCAGGAACACTCGAAACCAGAAGTTGATGAAATCATATGTTACCTTCAAAGATGAGGTTCCTGCAGGTGGTGTAAGCAATCAACTGGCTCACGAGTATGAGATGTTATCTGGTGCTGCCATTTTCAACATGAAACGTCTTATTGGTAGAGTCGACACGGACCCCATTGTTCATGCAAGCAAAAGCGTTCCATTTCTGGTGCAAACATTAGATATTGGTGTCAGGCCATTCATTGCTGCATTGGTGAAGAACATGTGGAGGTCAACAACTCCTGAAGAAGTCCTTGCAATATTCCTCATCGAACTAAGAGTTATGGCTGAAATGCAGCTCAAGCGTCCAATAAGAAATGTAGTCTTGACCATTCCAGTGTCATTTAGTAGGTTCCAACTGACCCGAATTGAAAGAGCTTGTGCCATGGCTGGCCTTCATGTTCTAAGATTGATGCCTGAACCAACTGCCGTTGCCTTGTTATATGCACAGCAGCAGCAGCAGAATGTACATGAGAGTATGGGTAGTGGAAGTGAAAAGATTGCTCTTATATTCAACATGGGAGCAGGATATTGTGATGTAGCCATCACTGCCACTGCTGGAGGAGTTTCACAGATAAGGAGCTTGGCTGGAAGTACCTTGGGAGGTGAAGACTTACTTCAGAACATGATGCGTTACCTCTTACCTGATATGGACAGTTCCTTCTCAAGACAGGGAATCGACGAAATACGGAAGATGGGGTTGCTTCGAGTTGCCACCCAGGATGCAATCCACAAGCTCTCGACTCAACCTAGTGTTGAAATTAATGTCGACTTGGGAGATGGGAGGAAAATATACAAGGTCCTTGATAGGAAGGAATTTGAGGGGGTCAACCAGAATGTGTTTGAAAAATGTGCAACTCTGATCAACCAGTGCTTACATGATGCAAAGGTAGAAGTAGATGATATAAACGATGTAATACTCGTTGGTGGTTGCTCCAATATCCCAAAGATTCAGAATCTGGTTATGGAAATATGTAAAAAGGAATTTTACTCAGGAATGAATCCGCTGGAGGCTGCGGTTCACGGGGCAGCGCTGGAAGGTGCAGTGGCTTCTGGAGTAAATGATCCTTTTGGGAGTTTGGACCTTTTAACAATTCAAGCAACTCCTCTGACCATTGGAGTTCGAGCTGATGGAAACAGCTTTGTCCCAATTATACCGAAAAACACCACAATGCCGGCAAGAAGAGATTTGATCTTCACTACGGTGCACGATAACCAAGAGGAGGCACTAATTATCATCTATGAGGGAGATGAGAAAGAGGTAGAAAAGAACCATCTCTTGGGGTATTTTAAGATAACAGGGATACCTCCGGCTCCAAGAGGTGTGCCTGAGATTAATGTCTGCATGGATATTGATGCTTCAAATGCTCTGAGAGTTCTTGCCGGAGTCATAATGCCTGGAGAGCAGAATCCCTCGGCTCCTTTTATGGAAGTAAGAATGCCAACGGTTGATGATGGGCATGGTTGGTGCGCAGAAGCTCTTAACAGAACTTACGGTTCAACTTTGGATTTGGTGACGGTGCAAAAGAAAGTACGGCATTGAACTATATATCTGGTTTACTTTGAGTCTCTTAATAATGAGTGAGGGGTGATGTTTGTGGAGACAATTAGTTTATAAAAATGAAAAATTTGTATGTAATCGTGTCTGAGGTTATGCTGTAGTGTTGCATGTACTTTCCTGAACTCGGGCAATGTTGAATAAAAAGGTTAGTGCCTTCGTTTTAGCAGTGTCTGCCGTTTCTCATTCAGCCATTTTTATATCGCTGATATTTGTTGGCACTCTGGCTCTATAGAAGGAGCCAAATACGGTTCACTAAAAAAAACTCTGCATCCTATCAACTTTGCAGGATGTATGAGAATTGAAAATGTGTTGCAATTGAAAGACTAATGCTTTCTGCAAAATGTGTTTTTATAACTCAAAGTTGCAAGTCATCGATGCATGTCCCACCAGTCGGAAAATTTTCTAGTACTTTCGGTGAATTAAAAACCCAAATTTTTAGTAAGTGAATTAAAAATCCACACGCGAGTTCATGGGTTTAAATTAAACTACAAATTGATGCATCACCGTGCATTCTTGATTTGGCCTTACAGAACGGAGTTGGTATTTTTCGAGGCTCAGAAAATTTTTCCCTATGAGTGGCTGAGTTATCAATCATCCGTACACCGCAAAATGATAACATATGACAGCATGGAATCGTCTGGCAAAAATTCATCTTGGTCTTCGAAAGTTAACATTAAATATTTACTAAACTTTTGTCTTTCTTCCTTAATTGGTGTGGAAGGCGGGGAGTGAGACTAGGATGATTTTATTACAGCATCTCTTTTCATGATTACTCCATTAGCATGCTTGTCCATAAGCAATAAAGTCTGATCTCTTTTCACGAATCAATTTGTTTCTGGTCATTTAAACTCAGCATTCAATATATTAACCACTGGAGTATGTTTCTTTAATATCAAGTCACCAACCAGTACTTCCTTGTTCCTTTTGAAGGCTCGGTATAGTTTAAGGACTTCAAGGTATCCTACAACAAACTGCCTTTTCAGTTACCAGAAAAATTCCCCTTCTGCACAATCACTCACTTGCCCCACAGACAGACTTGTTAACCATGTCAAGCCATGGGTGCTGCTAAACTTTGTCATCATCCTATGGGTGATGGAGACATCATTGTTCTGTACTACATGACTAATTCTCGCAGCTATCAATTGTGTGAAAATATGACTTGTTAGACAGTTAACCCCACCAAATTTATGGAGAGGATTGTGAAAGGAAGACAAAGCTCCGAGTTTAGAGATAGTGACGCTGTGCTTTTAACCGTTTAAACTTAAGAATCAATCAGATGCATTTCTTGATGGGGCAGGGGAAGGATGTGATCGAAGATAAGAAGTGTCACCTAGATGTGGTAGATGCCAAAGGGAATAAAAGATTCTAGACGATTTTCCCTAGACTCCATTTGAGGTTTTCTCATTATTCCTTTCAGTCTTCCACTCGTTTTAATTTTGTTATATGGGTTGTGGGGATTAGGAAGATGGAGAAGGGACGCACTAGACCAGGTCTTACCCTCTAGTGTGCAATGTAGATCACCAACCTAGTTGATGATTGCACATTAAGCCCTTCTAGACTCTAGTCTCCTCATTAATCTAGTCTTCTGTTCTTAACGACATTACTGAAGTTAGAAAGGAGAACATAAACATTGATTGGATTTAATATGTAGCTCAACCAAAGCATTCAAACAAAAATTTCTATTGGAAAATTTATTGTTGGCTACAGAACAAGAATACATATCTATTCATTCTTCCAAGCATACAAGAACAAAGAAAAACCAGGACCTGGTAGCTTAGATTCCCTGAGACTATCGGAGCAGCTCCAAGAGAATACTGAGGGATCATACAACGGCTGGCCCGTCCACAACTTCTCAGCTGACAGACAAGTTTGAAACATGAAAACCGCATTTCCTAAACTCGGACCAAACAACCAATTGTGGACATCCCAAAAGACTTCCACAGGAAGTCCATCGATTAAAATGGTGTAATTGCCCCTGAATTTCCACCGGAGATTTTTCACCTGCATAACTGTTTTGGTATCAATCTGAAGCACAAGGCATGCTTCATGGCTTCCACTTGTATCGCACTCGATCTTCACATCATGAATCTGTCCATTATCACTGAATTTTGCTTTAGTACCATAGACTTTCTTTCCAAAAATGTGTTCCCTTTTGGATATAAGTATTGCACTGGAAAAAGAAGGGACTGAACCAGTTTTCTTGAATGCTTCTTTCCTTAGATCCCCAATTACCAAAACCATCTCCTTCTTCCAAACAACTGCTATGTAATAGCCCTCCAAGGGCTCCGGCCCAGATCCAAATTTTGCTAAAGAAAGATCCCAAAACACTTCAATTTTACAGGAATGGACCTCTAAACACTTGGAACCCTTTCTTTTTGTAAACAAAGAAGGCTTCACATCAACTTTGCACAAGCAATTATGATAAAGATCTTCTATTTCAATACTAAGGCATTGACCCATCAAATTCTTACTCCAGATAACGTTAATCAAATAAGATTTACCCAATAATTTACATTTATAAATGCAGGTAACCAAATTCTGAGAGGCTTTACTCACACCTACACTTGAACAAGAAGCATCAGCAACTTGAACTCCATTTTCACCGAAACAGGAAGGAAAATCCCTCATTTTCAACACATTCAAGAAGATCCCAGCCCAAGACTTGCTAATAATCCCTTCTGTTGTGCTATTTTGCAGTAAAAAATCTGATCTTTATGTACACTTTTGGATGTCAAGAAATCAAAGTACAAAAAATTTAATGAAAAGGGCAGGTGAACTTACTAGCAACTAATCAATTGAAGATGTAATCAAGAACCCATGAGAGAAACGCTGACTAATGAAGTTTTATATATGGGTTATATAAAGAAGCAGTCACAGTTTTATTTTAAAATACCAGGAATCCAACTGTTCTAGTAAATGACAAGTGGAGTCCAAGATTGGGGGCAAATTTTGGGGGCCTGGAGCGGGGGGTGGGTAGGGGTGTTGGGGGAATTGAGGCTAGAAAACAGCACAATGGAATCCCTCTGTGATTGTTTGCCTTTTTTCAACAAAATATTGTTTTCTTAAATTTGAAATTTCATTTTCACTTTCCCTGCTGAACAACAGAAATTATATGGTCACATGCAAAAGAACTGTAATTGCCTGTATTGGGAGAATAAAGAGTTGTATTGATAAGATTTGCAAATTTGAAAATTTGCAAACTATAATTATAGGGCATATATTCCACTTGGCTCTAAGTCAAAGTTATTTTTTTAAGTTACCTATTTCATCAAAAATAATTTCAATTTAATTTATTTTTTCATCACATCTTTACCTTTTAGAAAATCTTAATTTATTCCTTTGAAGGAAAATCACAAACAAAAGATGCTCTTACTCCTTTTCGGTGTTGCGAATCAAGCTTTTTTTCCCCCTTGTATATATTCTACAAAATCCTTAAAACGCAAGAAAAAAGAATCTATTATGTGAAACTATCTCAAGTAATCTCAGGATACAAGTAACTATATCCAGATTTATAATAGACTACGATGATTTCTCTCCACTTATCATGATGTCTATTGTAAAAAAGCATCCACACCACTCCCCATAGGGTTGCTTGAAAGAGACAAAATTTGGAGAACACTAAAAGTAAATAACAGTTCCAAAAATCAACCCTTTTTTATGCTTGTGGGTAACAAAAGCCAATGCATGCAGGCAACATAATAATAAGCAAATATTGCGACGTTTGACCTTTGTAAAGAAAAAAAAGTAGGATCCAAGAAACAAGAATATGGATTTTCTTCATTACTTTGTGTATTATATATGGCACTTTTGTTGAATGACACAAATGATTTCAATTGCCCATCCTCTTGTTTTTAACTCCTCGCGTGTAAGAAACAATAATCGCTCCCATGCATGACTTTCATTGAGTATTATTTATAGTCGATTTTAATCGCTTTTAAAACCAGTCAATACCAAAAAAAAAAAACAAAAAAGAAAGAAAGAAAAATATATTAGATAATGCAAGGAACTTCCATACGTCGTTATTAAATGACAGATTAATTCAAGAAGAAAAATAATTTGATGGTAAGTTTACAAACTAAAGAAAACTTTCATCAACTTCATATTCATAGATTTAGCATCAATTAGTCATCTTTTTCTTTTGGAACAATTTTATCCTCCAATGATATAGCAAGATATTAGATACAATAAGAAAAATAAGAATAAAAAACAGTTTGTCACGTGGGAGTAGTCTACTTCACTAAATCCAAGTCATATATCATAACACATATTATTATTTCATTTTATTTTATTGCCCACATTCGTTGAACATGACGACATGAAATTTTCATTTCAATACAAGAAAATTTAGTCTATTTCAGCGTGATCAATAATGTAGAAGAATGTTTCTCCTAATTCCTATCAATAAATAAATAGAAGCTAGTCACAAATATTTATATAGCCATCAATAGTATTCTTTCTTTCTTTTTTCCCCTCGAAGGAGCCATCTATATATAGAATTCTAGATCCATAATTGGTGATTAAAATTTGAGATTTCTAAGTTTCAAAATAGAATTTCTGAAAATTATGTATGAAGTTCGAGGGTCAAATATTCCTTCTCGAAGCATAGAAGGACTTTACTATGATTTTAACCTAAATTCAAGTCTTGAGTTTGTAATTTTTCCCCAAGCTTTGAACTGACTAGAAACTTTTAACAAAATTTTCAAAGCTATTTTCTTCAATTTTACGAATTATTATCTAAACAACCAAAGTTGAATTGCAAAATCATTTGACTGATGTATACAAAATGATAGCTATTGATCTAGATCCAATTTAATTGACGTTTGTATGTTCTATACCTTGTCATTTATTGATTATGTTTTATTAAGTACTGTATATGCATTATCGTGTTGAAACTTAAAAAGTGTGCTTTTCATGGCTTTTTCATACCACATGCCTTTAAAACACCAAATTTAAGAGACAAAACTCGAGATTTTTATAATAAATATATATCCTCGTTCCAATCTTTCAATTCATTTGTTAGTCACTGATTTGTGGACGTTGAAAAGATCTACGGCTTACTTAAGGAAAAAAAAATAAGGGAAAAAGATCTACTAATGGGTTGATAGGTTGTCCTACAAAATTTCTTGCATAGAGCAAAAAATAACCATATGTGCTCCCCAACCGGCTATGGAAACCTCACATCGCCCTTTACAGTGCTCAAATTATCATGTGGCTGCACAACATTGGGTGTGACCGCCCCTCCCACCCAAAAAAAGGCACATTTCTCTCCCCTGTTTATCCATGTTAATTTTTTGGTATAGGTATATCAATATGTTAGTGAAATAGCGGAACTGTTTTTAATGTTATTAGATTCAACCCCATGATTAAAATATTGGTTCGCTGTGAAAAGTTTGCTGGAATAGGAAAAAGTCTATGCTTCTGAATGAAGTTATTGCTGATTAGAAGAGGTACTAATAATATTGATTATATAGCCAACACATCATAACTAAGTGAAAATTATAATAAACGACAAGGCTAATAAGGTGAAGTCCTTAAGCTTTCTTTGTTAATTTAATAGGAGTTAATTATCCAAAATGTCATCATACTTTCAACAAATTATCTAACATGCCACTTTACTTTAAAAATTACCCCGAATGTCATTAAACTTACAAAAATGTGACCTCCCATGCCACTCCGTTAATAAGTAGTTAAAAAATTAACGAATGATGACGTGGCTGGTTTTTTCACCTCTTTCATCTTACATGGCATGACACATGGGCACACAATTTATTTACTAATCAAAAAAATAAAAAATAAAAAAAAAGAAAAGAAAAGAAAAGAAAGCCAACACCCCCCACTCACCCCACCCACCCCCGGCGGATACGGCCGCCAGAGACTTTGCAACTTCGGCCGAATTGGGGGTTCTCCCCCCATTTTTTCTGCAACTTCTAGCGGCTTTCATTGTCGCCGGAAGTTGCATAGTCTCTGGCTGCCATTGTTGGGGTGTTGGCTTTCTTTTCTTTTCTTTTCTATTTTTCTTTTTTTATTAGTAAATGAATTGTGTGCCCATGTGTCATGCCATGTAGGATGGAAGAGGTGAAAAAACTAGTCACATCATCATTCCGTTAATTTTTAACTGCTTATTAACGGAGTAATATGGGAGGTCACATTTTTGTAAGTTTAATGACATTCGGGGTAATTTTTAAAGTAAAGTGGCATGTTAGATAATTTGTTGAAAGTATGATGACATTTTGGATAATTAACTCCTATTAAATTAACAAAGAAAGCTTAAGGACTTCACCTTATTAGCCTTGTCGTTTATTATAATTTTCACTTAGTTATGATGTGTTGGCTATATAATCAATATTATTAGTACCTCTTCTAATCAGCAATAACTTCATTCAGAAGCATAGACTTTTTCCTATTCCAGCAAACTTTTCACAGCGAACCAATATTTTAATCATGGGGTTGAATCTAA
>CAVNYN010221765.1:0-18654 GCA_963692815.1 Nyctanthes arbor-tristis
TTATGCCCTCAAGGATTGACAACCACTTTAACCAATTGCATAAAAGGCCAGAATTACCCTTTTTAAGAAAAACAAAGTTTTCTTCCAAAGGCTTTAAGTTTTATGGCCCAAAACTTTCAAGAAATTTTACAACTTATGGAAAATACACCTTCCATACACCTTTGTACATACTGTAGTGCCATCATTGAACATATAGGATGGCTAAATCAAAGGATAAATTGGTACCAAGAAAGGTATCAACAATCTATATTCGTCGGAGTTGTTCCTAGAGCTCTTAATGTCATCATTTGACATAAACAGAACTTGGAACAACAAAGAGAAAAATACATGATTTTACTAAGCATTAAGCATTAAGACATCATGGAAAATAAAGAAATTCATAATACCCAAGAAGAATTTCTTGAAATACAGACTACAGAGTCGCAAGGAAACTTTTCAGGAGATGTTATAATTTCTGAAAAAAGACTCCAGAAAATTCTTGAAAAAGATTTTTCATTAAGACATGGAGAAGCTTCTAAAAGAGATTTTCTCTCAAAAGTTTTTAAAAGACAAAGAAATGTTTATTATGGAATATTTTATAAAGAATTTGCTTTATATGTCCAATATGTATATAGTAGAACAAGTATTTGTTTCCTTGGTAAAGAAGACATTAGACAAATAAAACAAAAGATGATATTTCTGATAAGAAAAATCTATATCGGGTGACAATTGGAGCTGTTAAAGTTCAGTTTAAAAGTACACTATCAGCCCATTTAGATCAACCAATCAAAATGGCTATAGTTGATAATTGTACTCAGAATCTTACTGGAGGATGTTTGGATATGATTCAAGGAAATTTAGCTTGTGGTAAACTTCAGTTTACTATACACCCAAAAGTTTCCGTATCACTTCCTGACACAGATTTTGATGGCATATTATCATTTGTTTATGATTATTGCAGAAGTGATCTTGGTAAAGCTAACAATGTACTTTCTCTATTAGCTATCTTGTTAGTTATGCTATTCATAATACTCATAACAGTGCTGTGATACAAGCAGAAAGAAGGATAACTTGTGAACCAGAGTTTATGGATTATCTTGAAATACAAGAGACAGAGTTTGATACTCTCACTCTACCTGACAGAAGTTTAGATTTAGGATCAAAACCCTTAATCAAAACTCAAGGCAGATTACTCCTAAAAGGAGAATCAAGCACAACTCCTTTGAATAGGGACGATAAAAAGAAAGAAAGTGAGTCTCAACTTACTATAAGTTTACGAGAACTTCACCAAAAAATTGATAAAATGAGTTAACACTTACGATAAATCAATATTTGATTAATGGCTGAAAATATCACAAAAATTAGTGATATTTACGAAGAAGTTAGAGGACTAAAAGAACAAGTCACTCAATTCAAAAGAGAACTCAATTCCATGAGGTATGAAATAAGATCTATCACACCAGATCTTAATATTGCTATATAAAGAACAGCAGCAGTCATCATTGCCACTATCAAGCAAGAAATAGCGAGTAATTCGCAAGTTTCACAACCTCAAGCTACTACAGATGTCACCCTTCCACTAGAGATGGGACATTTTGGATAGTTTGACCTATGAACGTCAAATATGGGAATTCTTATAGGTATATTCAAATACCCTAAATGAAGTTTCTCAGGAGAAAAATTGAGAAAGATTATCAAAATGGTAATGACCTCAGTACATTAAATATTCTTTTATCATTTGATGATGAAGAATTAGAAAGAATTACATCTTATTGTAAACAACTAAGGTTGTGTTCTTTTTATGATTCAGTTTTCTATTTTTGAGTTTTCAATTCATTTTTAATTTTTTGTTTTGAGTGCTTATTTTCAGATTTCTAAAAATACGTGTACTTTGTCATTTTAGAAAACTTTTTTAAGAAACCTAAAACGGGAAAACATGTTCTTTTTGACATTTTGAAAATTTATTTGCTTATTAAGTAAATTAAATTATTTTGTTCTTTCGTCAAAAAAAATTTATTTTTTTCTAATGTATCATTACGAAGATTAAAATATGAAAGTTTGCTATAGTTTGTTATGACGAAAAGGGAAATACAAAAAAAAATAATAAAATTAATAATAATAAAAAAATAAACTAACTTTGGAAGCATAGGACACGTGAATAAAATTAGAGGAGAGAGAAATTAGAGGAAAAGAGACGAACGGTTGTAAAATTAGAGGAGAGAGAAATTGGAATTCTCAAAATAAAGCATTTTCCTTGTTTTTAATTAAATAACTGTTTTGCTTAAAAACTCTCAAAACGACTTTTTATCATTTTCTATTTTCTTTGTTAAAAGATTTCTTGTTTTTCAAAATTCGTTTTTGAAAATATGAATGTAAACGCGTTTTCAGTGTCTTAAAAAATTGAAAACTAAAAATGGCCTTCAAACAGTAAAGAGAACAGGCCCTAACTCTTCTTGAAAGACGAGAAGAACAAATTCTTACTTTTGAACAGGATAAACCTGAAGAAGAAGAAGAATCTAAAGAAACAACTTTAGAAGAATCTGAACAAGATCAGATTGAAGTTACAATCCCACAAAGACTCACAGTAGGATAGTCCACTGGAATTGTTATTAATGATTCAAAAATCAAGACTGAATCACTAGAAGGACCATCTTACTCAAATGAGATGGAAGGTGAAAGAGTTGTTGGAAATTATACCCCTAGACTAGCTAGAGGTATACAGGTAACAAACTCAGGAGAAAATGTTCCTTTAAGTTTTATCCCTAAAACCGTAGGACACACATCACAAATACTAGACCTAGATTGTGTTATTGATACCAGTAAATCAATCAAAGAATGGTTTAGCAATCTAGTAATGGCCATGATTGGTAATCTCCAGCTGACAAAAGAAGAAGTCTCAGCCTGGAATTATATCAAGGGAAGTGCTAGAGGAAATGTTATGAATTTCTTAGAACCCTAACAAATGAACAAATTAATGCACTTTGGCTAGAAGCCTCAACTGCAAATGAAAATCAACCCACCTTACTGGATTTATTAATAGTATTATGGAAAAGATTTTCCAAATGTTCACCACTGAGAAGATTGAACAAGCTAAAACACAACTTGAATTCATCCAATGTTGTGATTTAGATAAATTTAACCATTACCAATGTGAATACCAAAAATGGTTATTCTTACTTCCACCACCACATAATTCTGAAATATTAAAAATTTTTAATAAAGCTGTCAAGCTACAAGAAGGAGAAAAACTTCATATTACATCTATAGGTTTAGCTGTCACAACAGTCAAAAACTATATGAAAGAATAGTGCAGAAGTGTTTATATACACAGGCAGATGAAACAAATGGCACGCAAGACTTAAAACAAGCTTTAGCTGTGAACCATTTATAGAAGACATTGCAGGAGCATATGGATGTTATCCTTCAACCAAAAAACCTAGAAAACAATCTAGGAAGAAAAGAAGTATATCTTTAAAAGATATAAAAAAACCTTATAAAAGAAAATATTTTTCTAAAGGAAAATATTTCAAAAAGAAAGGGGGAGGAAGAAAGTTAAAAAACCTTCCAATGAAAAGGCAAAAAACTGCCCCAGAAAAAAGAAAAATTGCAGATGCTGGATTTGCAGTGAACAAGGACATTATGCAAATGAGTGTCCAGCCAGAAGAGAAAATGACCAAAGAGTCAATCTCTTTGAAGAATTTGATCAACAAGGATTCTATCCAGTAGAAGATCCCAGTGACCAAGAAAGTCTGTATTACCTTACAGAAGTATCTACTGAAGGAACTTCATCAAAAACAGAAGATGAATAGTTTCAAACCAGGTACCAGAACGTACTATAATATAACTAATCCTAATTCAATCTATATAACTAATCTATATAGCATTAAAATAGATTATACCTAAAGAACATTGGGTAAATTCAGATAGAACAATTAGTGTTAAAATTGCATATCAGTCATCTGTCAAGGTTAACAAAGTTGTTAAAAATGTGGATTTTGAAATAAAGGACTTAAACCATAAGCCTTATTATTTCAAAGTTCCATCTATTTACCAAAGCGAAGCAGGAATAGATCTTATTCTTGGTAACAATTTCTGTTTACTATATAAAAGATTTATGTAGGATATTGATGAGATCAGCCTTGGCATACGAAGAAAACAAATCTAGATAAAAGAAATAGCGCTCTGTTGTAAGATTCAATCATCTCCAAAATAAATTCCTTGATATACATAAAATCAGAGGAAAAGAGAAACCTCCGATTATTAAAGGACAAAATATTGTACCAAACAGAATGGTCAATATTACTCAGGAAGAAGAACAATGATTCAAGATAAATTCTCTTAGAGAACAAATCTTAAAAACCCTTGAAGAATGCTGTTCAGAAAATCCACTTGATCCAATCAAGAACAAAGGAGAATTGAACTTAAAGAAAACTTCAAAGGAAAGTTAAGGTCATCTGCAATGAGCTATTCTCCTTAGGATAGGCAGGAATTTGCAGAACAAATCAAAGAGTTACTGAAAATGGGAGTAATTGAATCTTCCAAATCTAGCTTTCCTTCACCAGCCTTTATGGTAAGGAAAGAAGCAGAAAAAAGAAGAGGAAAGCCTAGGATGGTTGTTGACTACAGAGCAGTCAATACGGCTACCAAAGATGACGCATATACTATTTCAAATATGGCAAGCCTTTTAGCACTCATAAGAGGAAAACAGGTATTTTCTTCTTTTGATTTTAAATCTGGATTCTAGCAAGTAATACTTGACAAAGAATCTAGACCAATTACTGCCTTTAGTTGTCCTCAGGGACACTATTAGTGGAGAGTTGTTCCATTTGGCTTAAAACAAGCACCTGGAATCTTTCAAGGGCATATTGATAACATTTTCAGGGAATTACGAGAATATTGTTGTGTTTACATAGACGATAATCTAGTATTTTCAGACAATGAAAATGATCATGAAAAACATGTATTGCAAGTTTTACAAACTGCAAAACAAGCTGGAATAGTCCCTTCTAAAAAGAAAGCAGAACTATTCAAGACAAAGATTAAGTATCTAGGATTGAATGTTGCTTATGACTATAAGGAACTCCAACCCCATATACTTAAGCATATCAATGGATTTCCTGATGAAATTCAGGACATCAAACAATTATAAAGATTTCTTGGAGTGTCTAACTTATGCTCAAGATTTCATTAGCAGGTTAGCAGAAAAAAGAGCACCGCTTCAAAAGAAATTAAAGAACAATGTGCCTTGGAAATAGACCAGTACTGACACAGTATATGTCCATAAATTAAAAAAGAGTTTAACAACTCTACAATCTCTTTATCATCCCATATCAAGTGACAAGATAATAATTGAAACAGATACTTCAGGAGATTTTTGGAGAGCAATCCTTAAAGCCAAAATGGCACATAAGGATGAAGAATATTTATGTTCTTATACTTCAGGAACCTTTTAAGGAGCACAAAAGAGTTACCACATAAATGAAAAGGAAATCTTAGCAGTCAAAAATGCTATTAAGAAATTTCGTGTTTATGTGATTAGCAATAAATATCTTATTAGAACTGACAGTTCTACTTGCAAATCTTTTATGAAGACTAACATTTTTGCATATTATAAACAAGGACGTCTTGTAGATGGCAAATGTGGTTTAGTCATTACACCTTTGATATTGAAACTATTAAAGGGGAACACAATTATTTAGCAGACTCTTTAACAAGAGAGATATATGTTGTTGCTTGTAGGTAAAACTTCTGCCAATGGAAGAACTAGATAATTGAATCCAGGACTTGGAATTTCAAATCCAAGAAAAAATGATGGAATTATCATTCTTGAATACAAAGCTTGATTTTTACAAGCAACAAAAAGCTCTCTTAATTTCAAGGGGGGAGGAAGTAAAATCATCCTCAACATCAACTAAAAACTCTACGGCAACATCAATAAATGAAAATGCTGAACAGCAAAATGTCTCAAACCCGGCAGATGGGAAAGAGATGCAAGTTGTGGAAAAACCACAAAAGCTTAATCATCTGTCCAAACAAAAGACTCATGAACAAGAGTTTAGGCCACAACAGCCTAAAGTCAAGATCGGTCAAACGGATACATTGGACTTATCATCTGTCCAAACACCTAACCCATTAGTGTCTTTTGATCTATCTACAGGTTACAAGAAAGTCTATGTAATCTTTGATGGACCAAATCGCGGGTACTACAAAGAATGGAAGACAATGGAGCCTAGAGTTAAAGGACTTCCTTTCAAACACAAATCCTTCAAAACATTTAAAGAAGCCCAAAAAGTGTACAATCAATACAAGACAGAAAAAGACCACCAGACGAGACCAAAACCAGTTCAACACATTACTGATCCATTGCTATTCCCATTGTTCCCAATAGGATTCAGACCTAGAGGAGCTTGCGGATCACAGATCAGATCACCAAAGATTCAAAGTCTGATTGAATCACATCAAAGGATGAGGAAGAGCTATGAAGATGTTCTAAAAGCCTCAGCACCATACCAAACAGACTGGTTAATCTCAAGCCAGAAAAAGAAGTTACTGAAAAAAAGTTCAGTAATCAAAGCACCATTATCCAACTTCATTAGCCTCGAAGCAGAAGCCAGAGCAATAGGAGATGCTACATCCAAGTATCCTTTTGCAGGAACTTGTGAAGAATATGGAAAATTCATATTCTTTCAAGGAGTAGCACCAGAACTTGTTGCTGAATCATTCAATTACGGATTGATTAAATTCATTTATCTAAGTCAAGATGCCAAGGAAATCTTGGCATTAAGCCCATCACTAATGAAATCAGTTCTCAAGTGGAAGACTAAAGTTCTTAAGGCAAAGGAAAAAATATTCTTCTTATCAATAACCAGCACTATCCCTTTCTGGAATGAAGATAATATTTTCAAAGGTTATCACTTCAATGAAATTAGGGTAGCATCGCAAGACAAGGTCTTGGCAACACCCATTGTCAAAGAACCAATACAGATCTCAGGAGAAGTTCTACAGGCATGGAGATAAAAGTCATTCAGATCCTTCTTACACAAAATTAGAGGGATTAATGCTAACTCTAAAATTAAGGTAAACCACTCATCAAAGTTTATCTTAATGACGTCATCGACCAAGGACTGTTTGGACGAAAAAGATGCAAAAAGGATTGCAATCTTTGAAAGGCCATTCTATCTTGATGAATGGAACGGACCAGATTTAGAGAAAGGACAAATGTGCAGTTCCATCAAAAATGTGCTTGGCGCAGATCATGAATGTGGACATTGCAATAAAGGAAAAGGAAAAGTTGAAGAGTCTACATCAGCACAACTTGATAATGGATTTGACTCTGAATGACGTAAGCAATGAGGTCATAGGTACCACCACTTGGCAAGAAACTATGGTGCTGACACTCTTATTGCTGGACAAAATAATGAAACAAGGACCCCTCCATTATGAAAGTTGGTTGAAATAGTATAATTTAGGGACCGCTCCATTATGTAAAGTAGATGCCTCTTCTGTCTATAAAATGAGCACTACTCAAAAAAAGAAGGCATCCTGAAATCCACCTATCTCTAGATTTCCCTAAGAGATTTCTTATGCTTTCCAAAACAATGACAATGAAAGCTTGAAGCTTTCCTATAGAAATCAAGGGCTATAGCCCAACCATGATGTAAATTAATGGATAAGGAAGTTATAATCCTTATTCCTTCTTCATAAATAAAAGTCTATTTCCTGAAGACTTTGCTTTTAAAGATCTTTATCCCATTCATGTGTACGGATCAACACTCTATCCATCGTCTTGGCTTTGTTCCTAGTTGATAGGAGGTCGTGTAAAGGAACTATTTGCAAGTAGACAACAGGAAGAAGTTGTGAGGCATAGCTAGGGGATTTATCTTAGGAAGTATTAACAGGAAGCGAAGTAGACCCAACAAGGGAGACATCCCAAACAACAAGAAGAAGGTATAAAATTATAATTTCCTAAATTCCAGTTGCTTAATATACATCTATGTGGCTTAGCACCTTAGATTTCTACTTCATTAAATTGTTGAGAAAAACTTTAAGTATTTTAATACTTATTAATCATGCTGGATAACATTCATATGAACAAAGTAAACTTTTGTTTACTTACAGTAACAGATAGTAGCAACTATCAAACTACAAAGTTATGTCTCAGATCTACTGAGCAATTAACTGAAAAAGTTTGATTGAGCAACTATGGTAGAAAACTTGCGTAACAATAATCCATTTAGTCTTCAAGACTTGATTAATGAATTAGTTGGTGATAATCCAGCTAGACAACAGGTTTTAATTAACCAACCTAACCCAGGAAGACTTATAGAGCAGATTCATTGTGACTCTACTCTATTTAACTCATACTATCGTATGGATCTTCAACAACTAGATCAGAAGGTTAAGGAAACCATTCAACTCAATAAGAGATTTCGGAGAACTCAACTACATGATTGTGTTGCCAAAACAGTAGTAAGCCAAAGAGTTATTCAACTTACTAAAGAAGTAAATTATATGATTAGAGAGCATAATGATAGAAAATATCATTACCATGCCTACAGACAGTTTTTGGCTCGTAATGAGTAGAGTCGCGAGGTTGTTCCTCTCAATTCCACCTTTAAGTTTCAGAGGGCCGCCCCAAAGTGGTATCAGAGCTGTAAAAGTCTTTGAAAACCATAAGAACAAAGTAAAGGGCATTAAAGACATTTTGAAAACTAAAATAGTGTCAAAATTTTATCTTTTAGCAAAAGTGTCAAACAAGTTAAAGGTTGCGGTTCATCTAGCATTGTCCTTTTCACTTTGCTCAAAGACATTAACCACAATAGGTTCCCCCTGAAGCTCCATTGTGGTAGCAAATGGAGCGTTACAGATGGCGACAGGATGGGAGCCAGCTTAGACCTCCAACTAATTGATAAAACGGTACTTCTCCGACTTAAAAATTTTTTTAGCCGAGTTCAATAGGACCATTATTTCGGCCAAAACAATTTTAATTGATTTTCTTTGTTACACTAACAGGGCGATAGGATTCAAGCAACTATTAGAGGCAAAAACATTGCAAAATTTAACAACCTAATAGAAGAGAACGAGATTTACATTATCAAAAACTTCTCAGCCTAGGAAAATAGTGGGTTGTACCCAACCACTGGCCATAGATACTGGCTTTACTTTTCTGAGAGAACTTACATTGGAAGAACTACAGATTCCAGGTTTCCCCACAGCCATCTACCAGCTAAAGCCTTTTCAAGAGATCAAAGACTTAAAGCATATAGAAAAAACACCCCTATTTGGTTTATCTAAAAACGTTAATAGCTTTTATGTTTTTTTTTTTTTTTGTGATCTAATATAACCAATTCCACCCTAAACTGTTAAAAACATTAATAAGCAAATAAAATTTTTAGATGTAATCGGACGTGTGATTGGAGAGAACAACGAGAGACCAAGATTGTACACCACAAAAAGGCTCATGGAAATGCAGCTGGAAGACCTAAGGTGTAGTACACTCTAAACATAAACTTTATACTGTCTTCCAGTTAAACCAGTTTACTAAGTTATAAAAACCATTTACAGTAGAAACCATATACCATGCACCGTATGGGAGAGCTACACCCTAGAAATGCAAAGCCACATAGAAAATGTAGGAAAATGCCAGCCATTAGTGGTTATTTTCTGCCTGTGCCGCAGCATGACTTCAAAGGTTGGCATTCTGGACTGCAAAAGTTCTATCCAGATTCTAGCATTTCAAAAATAAATGTAATGTGGCTAATGCAACAAAAATACATTCTATGCAACAAAAATTGTGGCTAATGCAAAGCTGGGGGCGATAGCAAATTTTTTGGCTAAGTTATTTTTATCAATGCATCCTTTTCCACTTAACAGTAAATTTTAAGAACAAAAATCCTAACATAATTGCCTACTGCCTATTCCATAGTATACCACTAGGGCAACGTGACGTTTCATATCAAATCAATCAAGACTCAACTATTTCACACAAAACAGTCAGGGAGGAAATAGAGAGTACTATTGACAATATGAAGAGTACCATTGACAATATGAACAAACTAGAAGATGTGCCTAAAATATCCACGGTAGCAAAAAAAGTTTACGAAACAATTGCTTCATATGAAAGACAATGGTGCTGAGGACTAATCGAGTTTTCTGCCTTTTTTAAACAGGAGCAGTGGGTGTGGGTGATTGGTACAATTTCAGCAATCTAAGAAGACCACGGCTGGTGCTTCCCTAGCTGCGTTAAATGCCTTAGGAAAATTGGAAGGTCCAAGAATGGTTATAAATGTGACAAGTGTGGCCCGGTTGACAAAGAAAATAGGCTCCGACTTTTATTTGAGGTCTGTGACGGTACACGATCACTAGAGCTTCTAATGTGGGACAAATGTTGCAAAGAACTAATCGGAGAGCGTGTGGATGACATAACCAAATGCCTAGAAGCTGTGAGAAATTTATTATGATGTGCTTTACAGTTTCATCTACACTAGCAATAACTAAAACTTCCTTATTTTTTCATGCCAGAACACTGCTAAAAGGGACGGGGATCCCCAATTCAAAGGCAAGGGAATAATGAAACAGTTCTTGCTAGATGATCTTTACTACTTGGTTGGAAGAGAGCTGTTTTATCAATTAAATGTGCAAAGAAAAAATTTTGAAGGTGGCAACCCGGTTTATGTTGTTAGGCAGATTTATAAAGATGCAGAACTCATTAAGAGATGTAAGAAGTTCGAAGGAGAACTCCCTGAAGATGAGGACAAGTTTAACGACACAAAGAGATTGACAGATGAAGATTCAGTCTGTGAGGAGGTAACCTCACCAGTAAAAATGCGAGTTAAGAGGCCCTCCAGTGACGACATCGACAATAGCATAGATAGAGGCGAATTGGGCTTTGTTGTACAGAGCTCCAACAAGCTACGATGGGTGATAAGAAAGAGAAGGATTGAATACATAAACCGAGAGCCAACTCAACATCTAAACTACTGGTGTTAGTTTTAAAGGTGTAGTGACAATTCTGCCGGACTGCTTTTGTTTCGTAACTGAAATCCAATCTTCTTAGTTTTGCTAAGTGTTTTCGTAGATGATTTTTCAAGTGCTTTTGTTACTATTATTGGATTGCCATCCAAATCCACTATATCAAAATTTCATCAAATTAAGTGTAAGGTCTTTTGCTACTACGATTGTGCTACTATATAGTCATTGCAACTATTATGTTAACTTCAGTTAAGGAGTTTAATAGATTTGGCAGGGCCAAGTGACAACTATTAATACTCTTATCTTTACGGTAACATAAACTAACAGTCTTACAAACTAATACATCTAGACATGATCTTATATCACCTTGAAGATGAAACCAATAAACTAATAATGCAAAGTAATCAACACTGCCAAATAACACAACATTCCTACTCAGATGCACGTCAATGAACAAAGTAATTTGAAGCATGGCAAAATTAGTTATAAGGGTATTTACTTATTATCATTTCTTATTAATATTAAATAAATACTTCTATTAATTTATCTAATTCACCCAGTGACGATTTATTAAGAGCACAGCCCTGTTACACTTAAAATAAAAAATGAAAGATTTATACATAGATAATTTTGTACGTCGACTCCTCGCAAACTATTATATACAATATATATATATACACACATTATACTATGAGGGTAAAATTATATTATATTATATTATGTATTAAATGATTTGAGTTTCACAAATTATTAATAATTTTTTAGAATAATTTAAGCTGATAAATATTATACACTTATAAATTAATTTAAACTAATAAACATGACAAAAGTTACTCATAATGCTTAAGATTAACTTCAACTGCTAATATATACACTAAAATATACTAATTATTAAATAATTAAATAATTAAATGCATTCACTTAGGAAAGTTACTCATAAATTTTTAGATTAATTTATACTAACGTTATTTGCCTACACCTATTCGCTAGCAATTAAACACAACCTACAAACTATACTTACGCTATATTAAGTACTTCATGCTAGGGTCACGAAAATTATTATTAATTTTAATGATTAATTTAAAATAATAAATCACATAAATAATATATGCTTTAATGTATTTATTACTAATGCAAAATAATCTATTAACTTCAAGATTTATAAATATATTACATGTTACTACGTATACGTTACCATTTAAGCACAACCTTGACTTTTAACACTTATGAACACAATCTTTTAACACTCATCAGATTAGGCACATTATCACAGGTGAATTTAAGTAGTTACGTTTAGCTAAACCAATCCATATCAAATGATAAATTAATTAACTAGATGGTTATGTGAACAAGTTGAAGGCTATACATCCAATCACATTTATTACCTATCTGCCTAAAGAAATTGCATATTTGACTTTTTAAAGTAAAATTTCCACTCCACATTGACCGAGGATATCACAGCAGCTGCTGTGATTTATTTCTAATAGCCAACCATTGGAAACTAAAAATTGTTCTACTTTTTTTCTTTAACAACGCCACATGAGGGAAATTTTAAAACCTACCCATCCCAACACTGTTACCAAGAGAAGGGTCAAATCATTCTATTCAGAAAGCAGACTTTTTTTCCTATTTCTCTCTGGTCAATAGTTGCAAAGGACAGACCTATTAAACTAAGGCAACGGTAATAATTCTGGGATGCTTACTTTATTGGAGGTGGAAATAACACAGCTGACACTTCGCAAGCCGTGCCAACTTGGAGCTATGTAATTTCCCCCTCCTATATAAAAAATACACAATCGCTATTCCTTAAGCAGATTTCTCTGCCATTACCACAAGAAGATAACTAAAATCTACTACTATACTTCTTCCTAACACACAATACACCACACAGGAGTAATCAAACAGGTGGTCACTCAGGGATGCAGATGATAAACATCTCCAGTCGAAAAGAAGGCGGCCCACAAGGGGTGCACAAACCGGTAAAGAGCATAACAATCAGCCAATCTGGACTGGTTAAAACATACTCCTATTTTCATTTATTGCCATTTATTTTCCCTCCATTTTTTATCAGCTGATGTTGTAGTGTATTTAATCTGAACACTCTGTTCAGATTATAACACTACTGATAAGGTTTGGAGGGCACAGCAACACTAACGTGCCTGCTTAATTTATTAGCAACCAAAATTTCTCAAACTCACAGAGCTTACCTGGTCACCAAGGTCTTACTGACCAAGGAAACTTATCAAATGAATTTGTGTGTGTAGGAAACCTGCAAAGTGAAGAGAGGAATCATGTAAATGAGGCCATACAACTTACAACAGTTGAACAAGAAAACTTATCAATGCCAACGAGTGGCATAACAAATTGTAAGAAAGCTAATAGCTAATTTTGAGCCACAAGTTTGTGAACTCAATTATTATCGATCAATCAATTAATTAATTAATTAATGTAGATGCTAGGCCTTGATATGTATTCTTTTTTTTGTTGCCAATTGATTACTATAGTGCGCAATGTGGCTGCATCGGGAGAACCAGTATTGAGGAAAATTACTAATATAAATAGATTAAAATCTGGAAAACGTGTCTTGAATAAAAAGACAAGCTATTATTTGCCCTCTACTACACAGTTGGAATCTGTAATGAAGACAAATACCTCAACTGTTTCCGGATTAGGAAGGCACTTGTTCCTTTCTTCTTGTATAACTTTCTTGAATAGTATTGAAAAACTCCACGGAAGTTTTGTTACAGAACTTTCAATTCTATACGGCATGCATAGATGAATGTCACATAGATTTAAAATAAACATGGCGAGCAACAAAGCAAGTCATATGGGGTGGGAGGTTTTGTTCCAAAACTTACTGAGACATTTTTGAACATTTTCGTAACTTTCCTATTTCAAATGAGGGAATTTATTACAATAGTTACCAATTTCGTATAGAATTGATTAAGCACTAAAGAAATACTGTGATATATCAGTCGTAGACGTGATTTATGAAGAAATGATGAGCCCATATTAACGTATAATAATAATATGACATGACATATTACCCTCTGATGCCTTTATGGACTAGGTCCATTCAGAGAGAGAGAGAGAAATGTGTGTGTACAGTAATTTTATCTATTTTCATTTTCTATTAATCACTTTTCTCTCATTTATACTATTTTTCTCACTTTTCCTCCATCGAGTCCCGTGCAAAGTCCACAACTATACCCTCATCTCCACCTTCTCCATTACTATTTTATCACTATTTTTGAATTTATCTTCATCTCTTTCATCTGTTCATTTTTCCCGCTTTTTTTCTACGCATCTTTCTATTCCTATTTATTTAAAATAATCATCTTCTCTCTATCTCTTTCCTCTACATCACTTCAACAATTCACCTCAATAGACATGCTCTTACGACACCAGGAAGGCAGAGCTCGGAACCTACCAAACTTTGTACATCCTTAATCCGTTACTCCATTTTATCTAGAAATCATTATCAAAATCACTTCAACCTTTGGGTGTTATTGTGTAAATGAACCCTATGTTTGATTTTTGACAGTTTCATCCCCACTTTAATATTTTCTTTGTAGAAATCAACCTTAATACCCATTTGGGTTTAGTGTTCTTCAATTACAAAAAGGAAGTTTTGGCCATCTAAGGTTAAAGTTTAAAAAAATAACTCAAACAAGGTTCTAAAATTAATTAGTATTATTGAAAACAATAGTTGTCTTTAATTTGTTTTCAATAATCAAGTAATTATTTTGGGATTTCAATTGCTTTCTTTTTTTTTCCAAGATTTTTGAGCTATGACGGGACGGGAAGACCCTTTTGAAAGGAAGACAAATGCGCATAGGACCGTTTTAACAATAATTGCCAAGAATATGAATGTGAGGATAAATTGCCAAAAAAAATTAAAGACAAGGACCGTTTTAACAATAATGTTTAAAGGTAGGGACCTTTTGTCTAATTACCCAAAAATTTATCATGGCAATTATAGAGAAGTTTTATTTTACCTATATACAGGCATGTTATCATGCAAGTGACATACATCTAAATTATAAGTGTAGGGTATTTATAATTTAAATGTGTGCCGCATATGTACCCATACATATTATTATACTTGGGTAACAAAATAGAATTTCTTCACAATTATATTATTATATTATAGTAATTAAATGAAATATGATATGGACAAAAAGAGAGGGGCTTCTTTGTTCAGTCCAGCTGTTTATGCCGAGGCAAAAGGTCGGTGTCAAAGGCAAACCCCACATTACTCATTGCCCATTGTCCAGCCGCCAATTTGCAAATTCATGTCGATTTCCCCCATTTCCCATTGTCCATCAATTTTCCACTACTGGCAGATAAAGCAAGCTATGACTTGTGGAGATGTTAATAAGGGAGCAATAAATGCATTTATTAAATTCCATAAGAAGGTGATTAGAGCATTCATAGTGGAGGTGTTGAATCACTGCAATGAATGTTAGTAAATTCATTAAATACTCTATCCGTCTCACAAAGATAGTTCGGTAGGTAATTTTATTTAGATTAAGAATTAGTAGGTAATGTGGTTAGAACATTTAATTTTACCTTATTTTTTCATATATACTCTTGTGTCATTAATTGTTTGAAATATTTTTAAGTATAGGTAGTTGAATAACAATAATTAATTAGGGGCACATATAGAAATGAAATATTAAATACATATTCAATATAGTAAGTGGACTATCTTTTTGGAACGGATGAAAATAGAATAGTTCTTTTCGGACGGAGGGAGCAAAGCATTTTAACTTTGTGTATGAAGTCCAACTTAACTTTATTGTTAAATGTAACTACTATTTTAATTATTGAGGTGGCATTATTTCCTTGTTTTTTTTTATTCTTAATCTTCAATAATTTTTTATCTTAAATGGAGATTAGTTTTCCAATTTTGCTGATATTTTCTTATTGCATATTGAATATTTGAATATTTTCTTATGTTTATCAAATTTGTCATATTCCTATGAAAAAAGTGTCAGCTAGATTTGCAACTAGTTTAATAAAATAATAGTCCCACTTCAATTTTCATATAAATTAGTAAAATCCAATTACTGTTATTGGAAAACTATAATTAAAGAATATGTTCTCCATGTCTTTTTTTTTTTTTTTTGAAAGACTTAATATTTCAGTTTAATTGTCTTTTTTGTTGATTACAGGGAACAATAAATATGTGTATATTAGAATATTAAAAATTAAATTAGAAAGTAAATTACTCTCTCCGTCCCAAAAAGATAGTCCACTTACCATATTAAACATGTATTTAATGTTTCATTTCCATATATGCGCCTAATTAATTATTGTTATTCAACTACCTATGCATTGAAAATATTTCAAACAATTAATGATACAAGGGGTATATATAAAAAATAAGATAAAATTAAATATTCTAACCAGATTACCTACTAATCTTTAATCCACACAAAATTTCCTACCGGACTATCTTTATAGGGCAGAGGGAGTATAATTTACGACTACATGTTGTTTGGGGAGGAGGGGGGGAAGGGAGTAACATTTATGGTCACCAACTAGTGATAATAAATAATAGTTATTAAATAATACTTCATCCGTCCTAATTATTTGGTCCACTTTAAAGCATTCACATTGGTGTTAAATTTAGCTATCCACACAAGTAAAAAATACATTTTAATTGTTATTAAATACCATATATATAAGTTAAATTTAACAACAATTGAAATGTCACATTCGATGCGTTAAATAAAGTAACTAAAGTCCACTCAAGTCTAAGTTGGCCCATTATTGTAAAAAATTATTGGTCAAACTTTACTGAATAAATAAAAAGGAATTCTGAAAAATATTAAATTCTAGTATAATGTTAAGATTGTTAAAGTTAACAATAAATTTAACAACTAAAAAAAAACTTATTTTAACAATTTCCTTAACACCACCAATGTAAATACTTTTTTAAGTTGTTAACTGACAACTTTACTAACAATATAATTTAACACTACTGATGTGGATGTACTTACTATTCAAAAGGATTAGGAACTTTGTCGAAAAAGTAAATTTTGTAAATCTTTTTCTTAATTTGTCCTTATTTAATGACTATTTTTTTTCAAGAAATGACTAACTTTAAAAATGTATAACATTACATAACATTATGTTTGTAAAGTACTATTAAATAAATTCTTTATTAATATTCTCTAAAAACTCTTTATTACTTCCTCCGTCCCAAAAAGATATTCCCCTATTTCTTTTTTATTCGTCCAAAATTCTATTCCCTTTTTCTTATTTAACTTTTTAGTTTTTTAAAATACTTCTATTTATTATGTATGGTAATTACTAATAAAGAAGATTCAGAGTGAAATATTAAATAAATCAAAAGACATTCAGAAACACGTTCTTAAATTATACATTTTTAATAATATTAATTAAGTTTTTTTAAACTATGTAAAAATGAAACAGGAGTATATTTGTGGGACGGAGGGAGTAATATATAGAAATAAAACTAGATAATTAGGACGAACAAAAAAAGGAAAGTGAACTATATATAAACAGGGCGAATGAAGTAATAAATGATGGACTTACTTTATAAATCACACATTATTACATTTACAAGTGTACATGTTTTCATTTAATGACAATTTATTACCGCATAGAATGTGGATCATAACGTTTCGGACGCATTGATTAAATAATAATATACAATATGAAGTAGCAATATATTTTTACCGTACATGAGCCATGAGGAAAATATATTTACCCGTTTTTGAACTCTGACCTGTACTCCACCACCTCTTCACACGTTTTCTCTTTGTATATATATTTAGCCTAATTTTCATACCCAACGTTAATCTCATTACACATTTCTTCCTTCCCTACAAGAAAGAAAATGTCGTCTCTCTTTCTTCTTTGCCTTCTCTTCCTTTTCGTCTCCTCTGCAACTTCTGCTTCTTCTGCGTGTGATGATCCCTGTTTGCATCACACAAATGTCTCTTTCTTTACCAGAGCTGAAGTTCTTCAATGTAAGGAAGATAAAGATTCATATTCTTTTCTTCTTCAGTTTATATTTCTGTTTAATTTGGCTAATTCTTGATATTCTTCCAGCTGGTGCTTGTGGGTATGGTTCTTTGGCTATAGGATTCAACGGCGGCCATCTCGCCGCGGCTTCCACAACCCTCTTCAAGGGAGGAGCCGGTTGCGGGGCATATTTTAAGGTCTATATACCGAATCCAATACTTCTAAAGTCTAAAAAAGAGCGGCCACCTGCAATGCGAAAATCCCAATAACTAGTTTATTGGGATTATATGTGCAGGTGATCGCGTTTCAATTTATGGAGTTATATGTTTTTCCTGTGAAGGAAAAAAAATGAAATAATATTTTGGTATTGATTGGATGGATTTCAGATAAGATGTACGGAGAGCAACCTTTGTTCCGAAGAAGGGACAACAGTGATTGTAACAGATCGAAACAACGAAAATGGAACGGATTTCGTCGTCAGCAGTAGAGCTTTCATGGCCATGGCTAAAACGGGAAAGGGACAAGAAATTTTGAAACTTGGTATTGCCAATGTCGAATACAAAAGGTAACACACAAATTTAAACAAAATATGTCTTAAATTTTAGTATTTTCCCCCCTCTTTAAAGGAGTCTCTTATCTTGTCATCAACGTTTGATGATTTTTTATATATTAAAGATCAATTATTAATGTTGTGCTTTTGTTCTT